>JAIUZE010047726.1:0-17140 GCA_022085475.1 Heliosperma pusillum | reverse complement strand
TTGTTCGAGTTTTATTTTAAACTCTTTTATTTAGTTTGACTAAATTGAATACTTTGTTTATCCGAATAGATTGTTGGACCCTATTCAAGTGAATAGGACGAACTTAGTATTTTGTCCCTAGTCACTCAATGAGGTGACGTCTCGAAATGACTAGATTGTAAGTCGCTCGATGGTTGGTTCAGCACCATGGGGTCATGGAGATGACTGGTCGTTTACATAGACAGACTGTATGACACTCTGTCGGACAGTGACATTGTAGAGACCCTTAAATCAGTTATTTGATGCCTGGTCGTGGCAGGGTCTTCTATCTTATTCCTATAAGTCGCTTCTTTTGACTGGCGACCGTCTATCTGAGTCGGTGCAGTTTCCGATTGGTTTTGGTTGATGTTCTAGGTCGTGCCGTAAAAGGAGGCCGATGGACTTCTTCTGGATCATGGTGATCTGCATTATACAGAGTAGATGGATCAACATGAATTGTCCACCCACGTTGGGTAAAAACATCTTTAGGCCACTCGAGGAGTAGTTACTGTAAATGCGTGGCCACGCTCGAAAAGAGATCTATGGTAGATTTTCCGGTCAGACAGTTACTCTCCCTATCGAGAAAACCACTCTAGATATTGTCAATCGCAAGTGCGACCTGGAAGACACCTTGCGTTGAGTGGGAGATGTGATAAAGAGACAAGACAGAATCGGTGACGCACACTTGTGTCAGACAGTGGGAGATTGTTGGAGTAGGTGGTCCTCCACAATAGTGGGCCACATCAAAATCTTATTAGGAATAATAATTGAGGGATAATTTATTGACTATATATCTTATTCTTCAGTTGATTAAACGTAAATCATACGGTTGGCTGACTAGAGTTTTTTGACGTTATTGTCGTTTGACGGCGGTATAACTGATCCCTTTCGGTCACACATAAAGGATGAAATCCAAATAGTGACTAATTATTTGTATACGATACAGTTAATTAGTACATTACATTTATTCGATATGTACGAGAGTTAATTGTTAGAAATTGAGTTAAGAACTCAAATTCGATTAAACTTATTTTTCAATTATGCGATAATTGACTAATAAATTTATATCTTATTTTAATACGATTAAATAAGATTTAACTTAGTAATTAATCGTTAAATTACTACATTAGTTGAGGTTTTGAGATAGAGGTAATTAGTTAATTATATTTACAAGGAGTTGTAAAATAAATTAACTAAGCATTGTGGGACCCATTATATATTGATATAATGGTAAAAATATTACTTAAAATGTTAAGTACATATTATTTATTTAATTGAGTCATATAATTGTTATATGATCAAATTAACACTTAATTATACAAGATAATTAACCATATGATCAATAAGTATTTGTGAGACAAATATCAAAAATCAAAATGGACCTAACAAGACCAATTGTGGCCGGTTATGATGTAGTTACAAGGGTGATGATTTTGTTCTTGTTGTAACTCTTTAGTTAGCATTTGAAAGTGACATAACAAGTATAAAACAATCATCATCTTTTCTACAACACTCCACTCTAATGCATGTGAACAAATTGAACAAAATAATAGTCCAATTGTGGACTACATGATCCGGCCAAATGGCCTTTAAAATGAGCATTTGTGTTCATTTTTCTACTTACTCATTTTGTGCTTGTTTTCTTACCTCTCTCAAAAACCTCATCTTCTCACTAAAACTCTCAAATACTAATATTTACTAAGTATTACTAGTGTAGTAATATAGTCATAATATTAGTAGTATAATATCTATCTTATTATCTAGTTAATAATAAGGGTAGATTATTTGGGTTTATCTTGGTGCAACTTAGAGAAGATCTTCTACTTTGGAGATTGTTTGTGTTCATCCATATTTGTAGCTCAAGAACAACAAGAAGGAGTTCTTGTTGTGCCCTTATATTTTTCATATCAATGTGAGGAAATTTGTTCCTTTATATAAATGTCTTTATATTTGCATGCATGTTACATAGATCATTAAATACTAAATTAACAAGTAATTTAGAAACTAATTAGAGGAGTCTAATTAAGGTCTATGGAATTTCAATCACACAACCGTCTTTCTTGTCTTTCAAGTATTTGGCCCAATTGCGTTTCCAATGCTCTTTGCCATTACAATAATAGCAATCCGCCTCCGCGTGTTTGTTGACCTTGGGCTTGGACTTATAAAAGACCTTGCCCTTTCCCTTGCCGACTTTCTTGAAAAGAGTCTTACCCTTTCCTTTGTCCTTTCTCACCCCAAGGTTCATGTTCTTCATTTTCATGGAAAGAACATCCTTGGGTTCACTCCCACTAGCCTCCATGTCCCCTCTCCGCTTGGGTGAGGAGTGCTGTAGTTCATGGAAACTCTTGTCCAGCCATTCATGTGATAGTCACCACTAAATTGGGTAACTTTAGGTGAGAGTGAATGAAGGATCTTACCCACCACCAGATTCTTTCTTCGGGAATTTTTGCACCCTAGACGCTCTAAGGTGTCCGCGTGCTCAACCATTTTGCACGTGTGGGCCAACTTTTGGAGTTTGAGTTTGGGTGAGATTGACCAAATCAAGACATTCTTGACGTCATTTGCAACCTTCAAATAAAGGTCATATTCGGCCCGAACCACCGCGGACGATCTAGGCGCGGGTTCGGTGTGGGGCTCTTCGACCAAGTAGCGAAGCACGTTATCGGATAACGCGACACTCTTGATCGTTGACTCCCATTCAACGAAGTTACTTCCGTCATCTTTCAGGACACACTTGTACATGACGGATCTCAACCATGAGTCCTTACCCAAGGTTGCATTGTTTGATGATGTTGACATTGTGCGAATATGGTTACTACAACAAAAAGAAATATATAAACATTCATTGTTAATTTACTTGAAAAACATTTTAACAAGTTTAGCATTTATATAATGACCTCTCACTAAATTATATAAATGATTCCAAGACCCATCTTTAAATAAAAATAGTCATCGCATGCTACCTTTATTTAGAAATGGTAAGTCAATACTTGACTAATTCTACACTTAGAACTCTTGGTTGACGGATTTCCACTAAATCCATCTCCTAGTCCCAAGATAACGCTTATCTCGTTGAGTCCAATCCAATTTTGGCTTGTGATCGCATCACCCTACTTACCCGAGGTAAAAAGGGACCCCCGAGCGTGGTAGCCCTAATGAACACGGGGTTCATAGGTGTTACTAATTGGTAAGGCTAAATCTCAATTTTTTAAGTTATGTGAGAGGTCTTGTCAATTTTGTTATTAATTCCCTATAAGGGAACTAAGTCGGTGAATTGTGAATAACGTTGAATTGACAATAACGGTAAATAAAATGCATGTGTGACGATTTTGGCAGGAGCGAAAATAAAGCAAGCAATCAAGCAACAATAAAATCGTAGTTGTCCACCTAGCTAATCAAATTAAACTAGATAATTCAAATTTCGGAAACCAACCTCCTTCGTCCCTTGCCTCTTCACTTGGAACACCTTCCAAAATGGCACCGTCTTGAGGGAGTCACCGGTCTTCATAAAAATAATTACAAATATACAAATATACAAATTCCTAGTATACATTTATTCTATAAAATAAAATTATTAAATTATACAAACCGGCGATACGAGATCGCAATAAAATTACAACCAAACCGTTATTCCCTTACATTACGGGTAATAACGATTCAAAATAACTAGGCCATACTAGGTACAAATTTGCATAAATTATTAAATAAATGACATTCAATAATTCAACCATAAATAAAATAAATTGCTGCAAAATTCATGCCAAAATCGCCCTAAACACATTCATGCTCATTGTAGCTCGATTTTACGGGATTTATTGATTTTTAACCATTAAAAATCAATATCAACATTTAAATCTCATTTAAATTCAAACTAATTAACTAAAATGTTTTAGAACTCAAAATTAGTCCCTACTAATTTTGTTGGTCATTAATTAGATCGATTTGATTTCATTTGCTAAATATTACGGTTTAATCATAACAATTATGAAATAAACCAAAATAAAATATAAAAACCATAAAATTTGAAACCAAAAATTTTGTACATTCTGAAACAATTCCAGGAACTCTAAAAATAAAAAACATTTGCTCAAAAATTTAAATTAATTTTATGAACAAATAACTTAGTATTTAATGGTTTTATCAAATAAAAATCATTAAATACAGTAAAACAGTGAAACAAATTATGAAATTTCACCAAGAGTATCAAAATCACAATTTAAAATTCACAAAAAAAATTTAAGACCATAAAAGGACGTTTCATGTTTATGAACATTATAATCTCATATTATCAACTTTTATCGTATAAAAATCAATAAACATGCAATACTTAATTAAAAGTCACGAAATTTTACATACAATATGTAAGACATGCATGTAAAATCATATTAAAATTTCATGGCCAGAATCAACATGCAAATATTTTTAGTTAACTTTTAACTCATAAAATGCATGTTAACTCGGTTTAAAAGCCAAAAATCAAAATAAATAGCAAATCAATCCCTATAATCACGAAATTTGACCACAAACATTTTGAGGTCATTTGGTATACATGAACCAAAAATTTTTGTCAGAAGCGTATTTTAACTTAAATTTTTGATTTTTAGTTATCTTATAACTTTAATAAAAATGTCCAAACTGAACATGCATGCTACAAGCTAGCTCTGATACCACATGAAAGTCCATAGACCTTAATTAGACTCCTTTAATTAGTTACTAAATTACTTGTTAATTTAGTATTTAATGATCTATGTAACATGCATGCAAATATAAATACATTTATATAAAAGAAGAAATTTCCTCACATTGATATGGAAATAAAAAGGGCACAACAAGAACTCCTTCTTGTTGTTCTTGAGCTATTAATATGGATGAACAAGAATAATCTTCAAACTAGAAGACCTCCTTCAAGTTGCACCAAGATGACATCAAATAATCTACTCTTATTATTAACTAGATAATAAGATAGATATTATACTACTAATATTAGAATATATTACTACACTAGTAATACTAAGTAAATATTAGTATTTGAGAGTTTTTAGAGAGAAGAAGAGTTTTTGAGAGATGTATGAAATAAGCAAGAATGAACTAGTGATAAATTGAACAACAATTGTTCTATTTATAGCCAAGAGGGCCGGCCCCTATGATCACAAAAAGAGTGATTTTTCTTCTTATTTTATTGCCATGCAAAGTGGTGGTGTGTTGTAGTGAGTAAAATGATTTTAGGTTTACTATTCATGTCATAATCACATGTTGCTTGTGAGTATGAATAAGAGCAACCATCATCACCATCCACTACACTATAACCGGCCATGTGAGGCCTATTTTGATCCATTTTGATTTTTGATATTTGTCCCACAAATACTTATTAATCATATGCTTAATTATCTTTTATAATTAAGTGTTAATTTGATCATATAACAATTATATGACACAAATAAATGAATAATATGTACTTAACATTTTAAGTAATATTCTACCATTATATCAATATATAATGGGTCCCACAATGCTTAGTTAATTTATTTTACAACTCCTTGTAAATATAATTAACTAATTACCTCTATCTCAGAACCTCAACTAATTTAGTAATTTAACGATTAATTACTAAGTTAAATCTTATTTAATCGTATTAAAATAAGATATAAATTTATTATTCAATTATCGCATAATTGAAAAATAAACTTAATCGAATTTGAGTTCTTAACTCAATTTCTAACAATTAACTCTCGTACATATCGAATATATGTAATGGACTAATTAACTGTATCATATACAAATAATTAGTTACTATTTAGATTTCATCATTTAGGTGTGACCGAAAGGGATCAGTTGATCACCACCGTCATACAACAGTAACATCAAACTCTAGTCAGCCAACCGTTATTGATTTACGTTAATCAACTGACTAATCATATATATAGTCAATAAATATCCCAATTATATTCCTTAATAAGATTTATTATGTGGCGCACTATTGTGGAGGACACCTACTCCAACACTGATATCCTCCAACCTCAACTGTCGTCGGACACACGAACCTCTTGTGGCCTAAGCCACCACAACTATTACACCTAACCCCAGAATTCTCGCTGCATGCACGAGTATCTCTCCCTCCATATTGTCGTCCTCTTTTATAGCCACCACCTCCAGAATAGGGTCCCGTTTTGTGAAAATTACCACTTTTATAGGTGGAGTGGCCTCCTCCTTTGCTGTCAGCGTTCCTCTTGCTACTCATAGCTTCCGTCGCCTCCTTAGTCATGTCTATCAATCACTCGGCTTGCCCATATCTCTCATAAGCATACTTAAGGTCGGTAACCACCCCCGCAGGTAACTTATCCATGGCCCTAAAGATCAACCCCTTATCAAATTTCTCTACAAAGGCCTTTTGACTCCACCACATACCATCAGGAAAGCATGCCAACTCCGTGAACTTGTTGTAGTAATATGTCACTGTCATCCCCTCTGTCATTCTGAACGAGTCGAATTATGTTCTCAGCTTTCCCCTAACATGCTCCAGCATACATTCCGTCCTCATTTAAGCCTTGAATTCCCTATAACGTATCGCTTCACCCCTATCCTCAGTATAATATTACTTCATAGGAATTCTCTCGCGTAACCACCACTTTCCCGCCTGATCCCTCAGATAAAACGCAGCTTGGTCCATAAGCAAATTCTTCGGACACTTTACGACCTCGAAGATGCGCTATATTTCACGATGCTAGTGGTCTAACAGATTAGGCGCACTAGTACCCTCATAGGTAGTAGGCCGCTGACAGGGGATAGTTGTGCTTATGGTAGTAGCACCAACTACCACCTCTCGATCGGTCCCTTCCCACGCCTATCAGGGCATCTGATAAGTGAATATTTGTATGGTTTTAACCCCCAATTTAGCTCGATTTTGTATGTCATTTGTGCTTTGTTAAGCCACTTTATGAGCTAATATCGTCTTCTAGGCGAATTCCTATTTTCTAACATGTTTTGTAGGGAAAGTGACGTTTCTACGCCCTTTTTCTATATTTCCGAGCATTTGCCTAGAACCGGCCGATTTGAAGAAGAAAGCTTGACCAAGTGAAAGGCATTTCAAGAAGGTTCACTAATTCGAAAGAGAGAAGAAGGAAAGACAGTTTCGTTGTTGTCGGAAGATCAATCAATTAGGCGGAAGCAATCATCGCTTTTACATCAAACCCTATCAACAAACCCGACTCAAGAGGTCAAGGGGGATGATGGAAGTCAAGTCAAAGCGAAGGAAGATGAAACGTTAGTCAAATACTTCTAGATGCCCACTTACCCGATCGGGTAAGTGTGTACCCGATCGGGTATCCTCGCTGATCCGAGCATGGCGGCTTCAACTTCCTATTTTTGTCCTATGTGTTTAATGCCCGACCTCTTCTCCACGAAACCTTAATGCTATATATAGATGCTCTAGCCCCTCTTCTCAAATCATCTCACATCCATCTTACAATCCTCTTCTCTTCTCTTCTTACATTTCTCCTTAGATTAGGAGGAGGGGGAACTAGCCTCCCTTCTCTCATTTTCTTCTTCTTTAGTCTTTAGTTCTTAGTTTATTTCTGTCCATTTCATATCAAAACATTAGCTTAGATCAATAAGAATTTCATCCTTGTAATCTCCTTTGTGTGGTTCAAGCGTTGTAATTGGTGGATCGTTTATTATGTGCAAGGATTTTCTATTATTGTTATCATTATCGTCATTGATCGTCATATAGGTACCCCTACTTTATCTTTCGTTTAAATGTCTTTATTGTTTTCCATTTAATTATTATTCTCTTTACATATTATCTTAGATTCATTTTCATGTTGTTATAATCGTAGTTTCATTTCTTAGATTGTCAAATAGCATCGTTATTATCGCCACATAGAGAGTCTTAGATTATTGTCAAAATCAAATAAACATGTCTATCCTAGTCATTGTTAATATCATCTTAGATTTAGACATTATCATGAGTGAGTAATCAAATAAACATGCCTAGTCTGGGTAATTTATCTTTGCATCGGGCTTGCGACAGGTCCGATCAAATTTTGGCGCCGTTGCCGGGGAGCACGGTTTAGTTTTCTTTTTTCTTGTGATTTTTATCGCAATTAGTTTTATCTAGTCTTTAGGAACCCAAATTCATTTAGACCCCTCTTGATTTTTCATCTTAGCTTTTCAATCTTATGCCCAGATCTTCTAGACTAGGGACCCCTATCTCTTTAGACCCCGATCTAGAAAGAACTCTGCGTAGGATACGAAAGCTATTCAACGAAATTTCAAAAGCTTCTGACACTTTAAGTTTAGATCGTATTCGTGAAAAATACTCGGATATTCTATCTAACCTCGAAGGAGAAGAAGATCCATTTTCATCTCCATTCACAAAAACCAATCAAATTCCAAACAACACTCCATCTTCATCTTCACAAAAATGGTTCGACTTTCAGACCATTCCAAACCCACCGCAGAAACACTTCCAAGGGGTATTGCTACACCCCAAATCGAAGCCCAAAACTTTGAAATCAAACCTGCCTTCATTAACCTTATAGAAAGAAGCCAATTTAGTGGCAATGCCACAGAAGATCCCAACCTTCAAATCCAAACTTCTGTGACTATTGCTCCACTATTAGACAAACTGGAGTCACCCAAGAGCAAATTAGAGAGATGCTCTTCTCATTTTCTTTGAGGGGTAAGGCAAAGTTGTGGATACATAGCCTTGATAAGGTTACATTAGGTATAACCGATTGGGAGAGTTTAGCTCTTGCCTTCTATCAAAAGTACTTTCCTCCCGAAAATACCGCTTTTTTGAGAAGTCAAATCACTAGTTTCCGACAAGGGGATGATGAGAGCCTATATGAAGCTTGGGAGAGGTACAAGGATTTACAAAGAGAATGTCCTCATCATCGGATAGATTCATGGCTCCTTGCCATCACATTCTATAATGGGTGTTATATAGAGTCTCGTCGTATCCTGGATCCTGCTAACAATGGAAGATTTGATCAAATCAATGTTGAAAATGCTCTCACTACCATTGAATCCATGGCAATTCACGATTCTCAATATAGAAATTCCCGCTCCATACCATCGAAATCTAAGCAAGAGGACCCCACTTTGACACTTTTACAAGCTCAAGTAGCCCTTCTTACACAAAAGCTAGAACAAATTCAATCCTTTACATCTCAACAGAGTGACAATGGTGTAAGTAAACTTGAAGCCATGATGCTGCAATTGGCCCAAAGGCAAGACACCATAATAGCTCAATTCCAGGAGAGCGATCAAGCTAAGAATGCCGCCATCAAATTGTTGGAAGCTAAAGTTTCCCAATATGCCTCTTCTAATACCCACCAAAAGCAAGGGCAGCTACCTTCACAATCTTACCAACCTCACGAAACTGTAAGTGCCATTTCCTCGAGAAGTGGTAAGCATAATGATGAGCCCGTGGTTGTTGATGTTGAAGAGGAGGTGCCCATGTCAAAGGAGAAAGAGCCCGAGATTCCTATTGAGATCAAGGTCCGATTTCCCCAAATATTAGCCAAGCACAAGGAGGAGGCAAAGTATGGTAAATTCCTTGACGTCGTCAAGAATTTAAAGGTAACAGTCCCTTTCATTGAATTGCTTTCCCAAGTTCCTTCTTATTCCAAGTTTATGAAGGAAGTCCTCAGAAAGAAGAGATCCTTCAATGAGATGAAGACCGTAGCTTTCACTGAAGAGTGTAGTGCACTCTTGCAAAATAAGTCTCCACCAAAACTCAAGGACCCTGGTAGTTATTCCATCCCTTGCACTATAGGCACGTATACCATTGATAAGGCCCTTTTGCGACCTAGGTGCTAGTGTAAGTATCATGCCCTTTTCTATGTTTGAAAAACTTAACATGGGTGCTTTGAAATGCACTAATATTACTTTGCAAATGGCGGACCATTCTCTAAAACAACCTATGGGTGTTTTAGAAGATGTGCCCGTCAGAGTTGGTAAGTTTTTCATCCCCGTTGACTTTCTAGTACTTGACATGGCCGAGGACTCTCAAATCCCAATCATTTTGGGAAGACCCTTTTTGCACACCACTGGTGCAGTTTTCGATGTCAAGAATGGGAAGTTGACATTAGAGATAGGAGATGACAAGGTGACCTTTAGTAAGAATTCCACCGTAAGGAGCCCTGTGATAGAAGAATAATGTTATGTGCTTGATATGTATGACTCTTCTATTGTTTCTTCTATGCCTCGATCCTTACTGACGGATCCGTTGGAGGCACAAGTTAGTGTTGATTCTTTTGCAGGTGAGCATACTAAAAGCACTACTGCTAAAAGTGCTAGAAGGGGTTATTCCCGGAAAAGCTTGGCATGGATGGAGAATGTAAGGAACGCTATGAAGATGAGCATGGATGATAGTGAGCTTAAAGATAAAGGATGATCAAAGAAAGAAATGGAGTCTAGCAAGACTTTTAAATTGCACTTCTCGGGAGGCAACCTGTGTTCCTTTTCTTTTTGCATTTTTATTTTTATTTTTATTTCCCTTTTTCATTGTTAGGATTTATTTTGCAGATGAAAGAGTTTTTGGAGAATCTATAAAGACCTTCCTTGTCAAGTCCAAAAGACTAGCTTGGGGGAGTCCGCGCTGACTAGTAAGCTTCACTCTTCTTTCATTTTTCTTTTTCCCCATTAAGCATCTCATTGCATATTTTGTCTTTGTGCTCACATTGAGGACAATGTGATGTTTAGCTTGGGGGAGGGATTACATTTTCCCATTTTGCATTTTAGTTGATCATTTTTCAAATTTTGAATAAAAAGAAAGAGAAGATTTTTGGGAAAATTTAAAAATTTCTGAACACAATTGAATGCTTTTCATGCTTTTCATGCTTTGCTTGCTTGTTTACTATGCTATCATGTTACATTTCCCAAACTTAGAGCTTTCAAAAGATAATGATTCAATATTCATTGAATTTTGCATACATGGGGAAGTCTTGTACACAGTAGGCATGGAATAAATCTATAGATGAGTACGCTTGATCTTGACATTTGGCAAACTACATATATTGTAAGGTAGAACCTCCTTAGACTGGTACATCCATACCCAGTTTCATCTAGGTGTGTGTAGTTCTCCTTGTGATGTGTGTCATGTCAAAACGCATAAGTATGGTTCTCATTTCATTTCTATAAGCATTGCATTCATGATTCACTAAGATTTGAAGCCTTTTTCACTTTGAATTACACCTCAAATCAGCCTCTTCATACAAATGCTTAACAAAATAATAGCTACATACAAAAACTGCCTACCTTTTGAGCTAGTAGCTAGACTATGGTGTATGGGTGCTCTTTTGAGAAGATTTGTTCTTATATGACAAAGTGAATTTGGGAGAACGAAAATGTACAAGAAGTGATGTTATGTTCAGAAAGAAAAAAAAATGAATGAAATAGAAAAAGAAAATAAAAAAGAAAAAAAAGAGAAACAAAAAAAAAAGAAATAGGAGAAGAAGTTGTGAGTATCTCCTCAAAATGTCAAATCAATAGAAGGAGTTTACCCTTGTGTTTCGTGTGTAATAAGCCAATTTGTTTATTTTGGCTTCGTTATCCGTCTTCTGGGAAATTGTTATCCGTCTTCTGGGAAATTGATCGAAAGTTTGGATTGAGTATTCATTTATCATTGGTCAGTTGCTAGCTCATTCTAACCTTCACATGACCATAACTGTTTGTCCACCTTTCACCCATTTCCCAAAGCCTTCTTCTCATCTTTTCGGCTTCTTTTCTATGTGCATTGTGATCTTTGACTTGTGTTTTGAATTGTTTACCATATTAGATTGCGGCCACATTTTCATAAGTCGTAGATAGGTGAGTGTCTCAAAAATATTTACACATAAAGAAATCACCTTTTACATACATTGAGTGTTCGAGTGTGCCGTGAGAGTCCATTTGTCAAAAGATCATGCAAGAGCCGAAATTCTATAGTGAAATTCTTTGTGCTACGCCGTTATGTAAATCTCAGCCATGTTTATGTATCATTCTTGCCCACGTTGTTTTTGGGTTATGATTCATTATGTTTCCAAAGTTTTACGTTGAGATTTTTTTCTTGATGGTATAGTAGCCAATGCTTGCAACCTTGTCCTAGTAATGTTTGCTATGTTTGCTTGAGGACAAGCAAATGTTTAGCTTGGGGGAGTTTGATAAGTGAATATTTGTATGGTTTTAACCCCCAATTTAGCTCGGTTTTGTATGTCATTTGTGCTTTGTTAAGCCACTTTATGAGCTAATATCGTCTTCTAGGCGAATTCCTATGTTCTAACATGTTTTGTAGGGAAAGTGACGTTTCTACGCCCTTTTTCTATATTTCCGAGCATTTGCCTAGAACCCGCCGATTTAAAGAAGAAATCTTGACCAAGTGAAAGGCATTTCAAGAAGGTTCACTAATTCGAAAGAGAGAAGAAGCAAAGACAGTTTTGTTGTTGTCGGAAGATCAATCAATTAGGCGGAAGCAATCATCGCTTTACATCAAACCCTATCAACAAACCCGACTCAAGAGGTCAAGGGGGATGATGGAAGTCAAGTCAAAGCGAAGGAAGATGAAACGTTAGTCAAATACTTCTAGATGCCCACTTACCCGATCGGGTAAGTGTGTACCCGATCGGGTATCCTTGCTGATCCGAGCATTGCGGCTTCAACTTCCTATTTTTGTCCTATGTGTTTAATGCCCGACCTCTTCTCCACGAAACCCTAATGCTATATATAGATGCTCTAGCCCCTCTTCTCAAATCATCTCACATCCATCTTACAATCCTCTTCTCTTCTCTTCTTACATTTCTCCTTAGATTAGAAGGAGGGGGAACTAGCCTCCCTTCTCTCATTTTCTTCTTGTTTAGTCTTTAGTTCTTAGTTTATTTATGTCCATTTCATATCAAAACATTAGCTTAGATCAATAAGAATTTCATCCTTGTAATCTCCTTTGTGTGGTTCAAGCGTTGTAATTGGTGGATCGTTTATTATGTGCAAGGATTTTCTATTATTGTTATCATTATCGTCATTGATCGTCATATAGGTACTCCTACTTTATCTTTCGTTTAAATGTCTTTATTGTTTTCCATTTAATTATTATTCTCTTTACATATTATCTTAGATTCATTTTCATGTTGTTATAATCGTAGTTGCATTTCTTAGATTGTCAAATAGCATCGTTATTATCGCCACATAGAGAGTCTTAGATTATTGTCAAAATCAAATAAACTTGTCTATCCTAGTCATTGTTAATATCATCTTAGATTTAGACATTATCATGAGTGAGTAGTCACCTTTCTAGGGTGTAGGGTAGCCATGTTAGATTAATTAAAAGATGTTAATTGGATAAAAGAAATTGTGCCTTTAAAACGTTGTGTCTATGCATGTTTGGATTGTAATGATAGTTAACAATTTCTGGCCGGAATTCATCGACTAAAATGGAATTCTTTTCCAAAGTAGAGATGCGTGAATTGAATAGACAAAGCATGACATGGTAGATTAAGACCTAGTAAATCGTCTAAAAAGCCTGCTAGACCATCTGATCTATGATTGTAATGAACATATCATTCTTACGAACTCACAATGAATTATTTGCAAGTTCCAAATCCAATTTCATCAATATATCAATCTACATGTGTGAACCTACTTCCCTAGATGCTTTTAATCACTTGCTTTATTGTTTTCATTTGTTTTTATTTTGTTTTCATTTATGCTTTATATTAGTTTAGACGTCAAAATCCCCAAAATCAGATATTCGTTAGATAAGACCAAATTGAGAGACATTTCACATTCTATAGGAAACACCATCTCCCTGAGGATCGACCCCTACTTCCCTAATTACATTAATTTGTTATTAGCCTAGTCTGGGTAATTTATCTTTGCATCGGGCTTCCGACAGGTCCGATCAGCATCGGTTAGTGCCTCATTCTGTTCGATCATCCTTGCTACCTCATCCATGCCCATATCAGTGGCTATGGCTATCGCATTAGCTTTCTTAGGTGCCATGATAAGTTCAATAAGAAAGACGTACGCAATCACAAAGCCTATGGCTCAAAACGAATAAATCCCAACAATAATACACTTGGTCGAGTGCATCAAGCCACTTGGCCAAGTTCAACCTACTCGATCGAGTACACTTTGTACTCGGTCGAGTTTGCTAAAACAGTTGCGACCAAGAATTTGCAGGAACTTTTACTCGATCGAGTCCAAAAAGGCACACGGTCGAGTTCAACCTACTCGGTCGAGCGTCCCACTACACTCGGCCGAGTCACAACACATCACTTTTCTATCGAATCAGACCCCAAAACGCGATCGAATGTCAAGGGTACTCGGTCGAGTACCGTCTAACTGTTAGTTTCTTAAACTCAATATTAGACATTTCTAATATCATATAATAAATAGTTTACTCTTAAACTATTAGGAACTTATGCATGCATAACAAAATTACAAAGAAGGAAGAAGAAATTGTTCCTTACATTGATATGTACGGATTTTGGGCACAAAATAGAACTCTTTCCTACTTTGTTCTTGAGCTAATATGACGAGGATGTGGGAAATATCGGTATACTTTCCTTTAAATTTTCCGGATTATAATGAAATTATAACTATATGAATTTCTAGTCATAAATGAAATTGCATAATATAAACAAGAGATTAAGAAATAACCTTCGGTCCTAGAAAAGGGCCTAAGAACAAATACCAAAGTAGGTATTCTCCTAATCGTTGCACCCAAGATGGTTCAAGAAATGCCTTCGTCGTGCTAGAACGAATACCCAAAAATTACTTCTAATTTTGTGTGTATATTGATGATGAATATGAAGATGAAAAGAGAGAATTAAAATCAGAATTTTTCTCCTCTTTTTCTTTGTGTGTACCGTGAGATCTAAGAGTGATTAGGGTTTTATATATTTTTTTTCTCCTTTTTATCTCACATGAGCCGTGAGATTCAAGAGGAAAGCTTGAAAAATCAAAACCCTAGTTTCCTTATTTATCTCAACCTATATTCGGTAGTTAGCATATATCATTTAATATGTACATAATGTAATATGTATTCTAATTATTACTAGTAATGGACCGTCACATAAACCGAGTAATGCCAGACCAATACACTATAATAATATCGTGTAATACATATTTGCCAACTTAAATATAACAGTTTACATTTAGTTTAGACCAACATTATATACATGGATTAAATATAACATTTTATATTCAATTACCAGCTAACATTATTTAATCGTTATTAAATAATCGTATCATCATTACATTTGACTAACCTTTTAGTCAAATACATCGACTAACCTTTTAGTTATTTAATAAGGCATCAATATGATTATTTTCTCAAATAATCACATCTCTCAAACACATCCTTTAGGTGTGACTTTTAGGGATCAGTTGATCACCGCCATCTGTATGACAATAACGTCAAACTTATCTAGCAAGCCAACCGTTATCGATAAACGTTAATCAACTGATTAAAATAAAAAGTATACCCTGTGAACCGTAGCTGTTATCACACTAACTGTGGAGGACACTAGCTCCAACAATCTCCCACTTGTCCTTACAAGTGTATGTGCGATAACCGATTCTCATATCCTTAAATTTCTCCCACTCAATGTAAAACTATTTGCAAAGTCCGCATTCACAAAGGTCGTATTTTACAAGTGATCAGTATCAAGAGTGGTTTTCCCGACTAGAGAGTAACTCAACTGATAAACGAATCATTATTCGAGCATGGCTATGCATTTCAGTTACTACTCCTCGAGTGGCCCTGAGAAATAACAAAACCTGATAAAGGGTTGGATATTTTCCTCAACTCGAATCCTGCATATGTAAGCACAGTATGAAATGACCCAGTAAAAATCTGCTTGGCCTCCTGTTACGGTCGACCGTGAGAAAGAAACCAAAGTCACCCAAAAACTGCCTTAATCTCAAGAGACAGTCGATAGTCAAAAGAATCGACTCTAGGAACACTATGGACGTCCAATCCACGATTTGTGTAACACCCCACAATAGTTGAAGAGGTCCATTGAGAGGCTTAAATGACTAGTGCTTAAAAGGATTGAAAGTACTACTCATATCAACAAAGTGCACTTTCTTTTCTGGTCATCCATGTAAAAGAACTCAAAAGTTAAGCGTGCTTGACTGAGAGTAGTCTTAGGATGGGTGACCTCCTGGGAATGTTCCCGGGATGTGCATGAGTGAGGACAAAATGCGCTGGAAAGGACCTGTGTTGATCTGTGGGCCATGTACACAGCCTGGAGAGCTATCATGAGTGACCGCTCCCGACCCAAGGTTTGGGCCGGGGTGTTACAAATGGTATCAGAGCAACCCTGCGACCGTGTGGTGAGCCTGTGGTCGGGAGTACCCGGGTCACCCACCTAGCGGGGGAGGATGCTGGGTTAGCGGTTATGCTCCCAGGCGCAACGAGGACGTTGCGTTCTTCAAGTGGGGGTGATTGTAACACCCCACGTTATTTGAAGAGGTCCATTGATAGGCTTATATGACTAGTGCTGAAAAGGATTGAAAGTACTACTCATATCAACAAAGTGCACTTTCTTTTCTGGTCATCCATGCAAAAGAACTCAAAAGTTAAGCGTGCTTGACTGAGAGTAGTCTTAAGATGGGTGACCTCCTGGGAAGGTTCCCGGGATGCGCATGAGTGAGGACAAAATGCGCTGGAAAGGACCCGTGTTGATCTGTGGGCCATGTACACAGCCTGGAGAGCTATCATGAGTGACCGCTCCCGACCCAAGGTTTGGGCCGGGGTGTTACAAAATTGTAACACCCCACGTTTGTTGAAGAGGTCCATTGATAGGCTTAAATGACTAGTGCTTAAAGGGTTTGAAAGTACTACTCATATCAACAAAGTGCACTTTTTTTTCTGGTCATCCATGCAAAAGAACTCAAAAGTTAAGCGTGCTTGACTGAGAGTAGTCTTAGGATGGGTGACCTCCTGGGAAGGTTCCCGGGATGCGCATGAGTGAGGACAAAATGCGCTGGAAAGGACCCGTGTTGATCTGGGGGCCATGTACACAGCCTGGAGAGCTATCATGAGTGACCGCTCCCGACCCAAGGTTTGGGTCGGGGTGTTACAAATGGTATCAGAGCAACCCTGCGACCGTGTGGTGAGCCTGTGGTCGGGAGTACCCGG
>JAIUZE010047724.1:0-30831 GCA_022085475.1 Heliosperma pusillum | reverse complement strand
GTCCAATAACAAACACAACCAGAGATGGTAATGATTACTTCACTTTATTTACCGACGATTTAAGTATATATAATGTTTGATTCTACTTAATGAGGTGCCAAGAGAAATCTTTGAAAAGTTCAAAGAGCTTCAATGTGAAGTAGTTAATCACCAAGAGTATTAGACAAGGACTTACGAGTAAATCGTAACTATAAATATCTAAGTATTGACTTTGATCTTCACCAAAAGTATTGTGAAATAGTTTCACGAGTTAACTTCTCTAACACACATTATGAGATAATGTGTTGTTGCATAGAGAAACCGAACCTTATACGATATGGTTTTGTCTTTGTCAAGTCAAACTGAGCCATTTGACTAACCTTGGGATCTTAATATTTTTGTCTGCTATTTCTTTTCCCACCATATCAAAGCACATTTAAAACAGTCGGATTTTATTTCATATACGATATGGATAGGTAGCGTACCTAATTTATAAGTTATCCGAATAAAACAAGTGCTCAATAATCCTACATTAACCACGAGAACAAAGCGTTTGTGACTCGTGATGTTGTCTTTCAATAAAAATACGATTATTTCTTAGTAAGACAGAGTGGGAGAAAATGTGTCAAAAGCCACAAACTGAGCATATGGTCCGGAAAAAGTTTCCTCATTGCTTGTTCAGTAGTTGTTTCTTTGGAACCTAAGAGGTCAGGTGGAATTTTATCACTCCTTAATAGTGATGAATTCTAATCTGTGACTTATAAAAGACTGTTTCTAATCCCAACTTCTTGGTATGGCTTAGAGTCATGCGATTCGTAATGGACTCCATGCATGTTGGTCAGGTATGTGACCTGATAAATTTTACTTGAAGAAGTACGACCTCTTCAATGTAAATTGATTTTTAAGATCGAAATTTGCATGGATAAACATTACAATGTTTTCAAAGATAAATGGGTAGGCAAAGAGTTTTGCACTAACCTTAATTCTTCGATCCATTCGAATATACTTAGCGATTACAGCATATCATAATATTATGATGTCAATTGGACCTCAAGGACCACCTTCTTGAATACGATTCTAGAAGAGGTTGTATATTTTATATTCACTTGTGGGTTCGTAGATCCTAACTATCCCAAGTTAATTTTGCAAGCTTAAGAGGATGTCTTAAGTAAGCACTAAAGAGTTGGAATTAGTGTGTCAATCATGTCATAAAATATTTCTCGACATCTCGAGGAATTATGTTGAATACATAAAGTTTAGTGGGAGTTATATGTTTTTCATTAGTCTTATATGTGGAGACATATTGATCATTTTAGATGATGGAAGATTTTGGAGAAGTAGAATACATCTTTTAGATATCTGGATTTATGGAGATAAATCTAAAAGGATATTAGTGTTGAGTCAAAATTCTTATATTGATAAGATCTTTGACTAGTTCAAGGAAGTTGAACACATGATAATTGATTCCTTTTTGCTTCCGCTGCGGGATCAATTATATACGCTGTGATGTATACTCAATCCAACATTTTGCATGCTTTGAGCATGACAAGTCGTTTGCAATCAAATCCAAGTGAGAGTCACTTGATAGCCATAAAGAACATCCTTAAGTGCTTGCGAAGGACTAAAGATATGTTCCATGTGTTTTGAGTTTACAGTGAGTTGTGTGTAAGGGGTTACACAGACTTCAGTTTCCAAATTGATCATAGTGATTTGAAATCACGAACTGGTTGTGTTTTATAGAAGATTTATCTGTTGGTAGAGTCCCAAGCAGAAAAGAAAATTGGAAAGGTTCCAAGTAGGAATGACATTTTCAAATATAAATGTCATGAATACGCTAGAATTGTTCCAGGCAAGTTTATCATTGCGGATTTCACAACGGAAATAGAGTACATTGCATCATATGATGATGCATATGAAAGTAGCTTGGATTCGACAGTATTTGAGGGACTAGAAGTAGTTCCTATAGTTGTATATCCTATCCCATGATACTGGTAAAACAGTGGGAGCTACCTTTAGGCCAAGAGTTCTAAGTCTAGATTCAAACCTAGACATGTACTCCTTTATTTAGTGTGACTAAATTTAATACTTTGTTTATCCGAATTGGTTGAAAGAAAGGTTGAACTCAATTCAAGTGAACAGGATGAACTTAGTGTTTTGTCCCTAGTCACTCATTTGAGGTGACGTCTCGAAGTGACTAGATTGTAAGTCGATCGATGGTTGGTTCAGCACCATGGGGTCATGGAGATGACTGGTCGTTTACATAGACAGACTGTGGAGACACTCTGTCGGGCAGTGACCATAATAGAGTCCCTTATCAAAATTGTTGAAGCCTGGTCGTGGCGGGGATTTCTATTTTATTCCTATGAGTCGATTCTTTAGACTGGCGACCATTTACCTGAGTCGGTGTAGTTTCCGATTGACTTTGGTTTTTGTCCTAGGTCGTGCCGTGAAAGGAGGCCGATGGACATCTTCTGGGTCATGGTGATCTGCATCATACAATGTAAGATGGGTCAACAGGAATTGTCCACCCACGTTGGGTATTAACATCTTCGGGCCACTCGAGGAGTAGTAACTGGAAATGCGTGGCCACGCTTGGAAGAGATCTCTGGTAGATTTTCTGGTCAGACTGGTACTCTCCCAGATCGAGAACACCACTCTATTTATAAATTTTCAATCGCAAGTGCGACTTGTAAGACACCTTGCGATGAGTGGGAGGATGTGACGCAAAAGAGACAAGAGAATCGGTAGCACACAACTTGTCGAGACAAGTGGGAGATATTGTAGGAGGAGGAGTCCTCCACAATAGTGTTGCTACATGCACAACTTGTATCGGACAAGTGGGAGATTTTTGGAGTAAGTGTCCTCCACAATAGTGCATTTATATAATAAATCTCATTTGGAATATACGTGGCATGATTAGTATATTTTGATACCCCACGTCAGTTGATTAACGTAAATCGCTAACGCTTGGCTGACTAGAGTTTGACGTTATTGTCGTATGACGGCGGTAATCAACTGATCCCTTTAGGTCACACCTATAGGATGAGACCCAAATAGAATACTAATTATTTGTATACGATACAGTTTAATTAGGGTTGTACATATATTTGATATGTACGAGAGTTATTTATTGGAAATTGAGTTAGGAGCTCATTCCACTTAAGTTTATTAGTCATTTATACGATAACTGACTGAATAAATTTTACGTCTTATTTTAATACGATTAAATAAGATTTAATTTAGTGATTAATAGTTAATTCATTAAATTAGTTGAGGTAATGCATATATTTTGAGGTAGAAGTAATTAGTTAATTATATTTACCAGGAGTTGTAAAATAAATTAACTGGGCATTGTGGGATCCATTATATATCGATATAATGGTAAAATATCACTTAAAAGTTAAGTACATATTGTTTATTAATTTATGTCATATAATTGTTATATGATCAAATTAACACTTAATTTTATAAGATAATTAAACATATGATCATAAGTATTTGTGGGACAAATATCAAAAATCAAAATGGACCATAGTACTCTAGTGGAGGCCGGATTCCATGTAGTGTAAGCAATAATGTTTGTTCATTTCTTGTAACACACTACAACATACTCCGTATTGATTATGACATGTTATGACATGAACATGATCATTTTTTAGTGATTCACTCTACTACTTTGCATGTGATTAAAATAAGCAAAATATTGGCTCATTTTTGAGCTACTTGACCGGCCATGTGCCTACATAAGGGCATTTTGGTTGTTCAATTCATTTGCTTATTTTTCCACTTGTTTTAGATATCTCTCTAAAATCCTCAACTTCTCTCTAAACTCTCACATACATGCTAATATTCATATCATATTACTAGTGTAGTAATACAATAATATTAGTAGTATTTGTCTTACTTATTATCTAGTTAATAATAAGGTAAGATTATTTGGGTTTAATCTTGGGTGCAACAAGAAGGAGACCTTCTACTTTGGAGGTTGTTTTATGGAGGATCATCCATTAATTTCATGCTCAAGAACAATAAGAAGGAGTTCTTATTGTGCCCATATTGAACCGAAAATTTCCAATGTAAGAATATTTTTGTCTTATCTTTTCTTTTATGCTTTTATATTTGCATGCATGATAACTAGATCCTAAATCATTAAGTTAATGTAAATATGTAATTTAATGAACTAATTAGAGGAGTCTAATTAGATCCTCTAATTAGAGGTCTAGGACTTTCACACTCACCACCGTATCATGGCTAAGATCCTTCATGGATCGTTGTAAACTTGATAAGAATGGTTCAAACTTCACGGATTGGAATGGGCAACTACGCCTAGCCGCCAAAGGTGACGGTAAGCTTGGTTACCTAACCGAGCCGGCCCCTCCCACTCCAAATGCGAGGTCATCGAACGCCACTAGAGAGGCCTATGAGGCCTACCACAAGGAGTCGGCGTGATAGCGAGCTTCAACGTAATGCCATAAAGATGGCAACCGCATATGAAATCTATTCTAAGATCGTGACCATGTTTTCACGAGCTCCAAGAATTTTGCAATATGAAGCCGCCTCCCAATTTTTCGACCTCAATATGAAGGAGGGTCATAGTGTTAGCCCTCACGTGCTCAAAATGATTGAGTACGTGGAGGTGCTTAAAGAGCAAGGAATAGAGATTCCCGAGCCTCTCATCATTGACCGCATACTTCACTCCTTAAGTAAGATCAAAGGGTTTGTTAACTTTAGAGTGAACTTCAACATGCAAAATGCCACTGTCACGGTTCATGAGTTGCACAAGATGCTTGTGCAAGCCGAACGTGACATGGGTTTTCAAGCTAGCTCTAGTAAGGATGTTTTGAACATCAATATCAAGAGCAAGACGAAGTTCAAGAAAAGTGGAGGCAAAGGGAACAAGGGAAAAAAGCCCATTCACTCATATCAAGGCAAAGGGAAAGCTATTATGAATAGCTCTTCCAAAGGCAAGAAGGGAGTCGTGTCTGAAGACAAGTGTCATTATTGTAATGGCACGGGCCATTGGAAGCGTAATTGCTCCAAGTATTTGGGAGACATCAAAGCTGGACGGGTTCTTCCAGTTGGTAATAGTTCTTCCCAAAGTTTTTGTTATTGATACTCATCTCAACTTTGGTATTTTGATAAGAGTTGTGATTCTCACCACCCTTTTTGATCACATTTAAGGCATGAGAAGAAGGACAAGGTAAAGCGAGTCTAGGAGGATCTACGAGGAAGCTAGGGTAGCCACCACGTAGAGGAGACCTATGATGGGTTTGGCGATATTTTGCTATTTGTCTTCTATTTTATTATTGCATTTTAATTATTGGTTTGTTGAACTATTTCATTTCCATGTTTTGACATGGAAAGTATTTTGAATTCCTTTAAACAATTGTTGTATTTTGATGGTGACTTGGCTTTCAACCCAAGTCACTATATTTATGGAATTTGTTTTAATATTCTTAAACCTTTTTATCATGCAATATTAGTATCATGAAACATAAATTAAAACGATTAAATTGATCTTGAAAGGAATATAATGATTTGATCATTATGAACAACCAAAGTTAAGAATGGGATCCTCACTTTGGTATTATGACAAAACGTCACAACTTATTTGGAATAAGAAAGGTCAATTGCATAAGTCAAAGTGAGTTGACGAACTCACACTTGGAGATTTACAATTCATATAAAGGCCCAAGATGAGATCTTTAAATACGCCAATTAGACTCCATACTAGCCATGGAAGGGTTAAGAATCCTAAATTTGTTCAAGACATGGATAAGAGTCCAAGTATTTTGCTTAAATAGAGTGAGTCTATAGAGAAGCTAGAATACTAAAGTCTAAACAAATAAGTCTACTATAGATCGCTCAAAGTTAATAAGAATTAATACGAGCATTATACCCCGCTTATACCTGGAAAACAAAGCTGTTTGTGACTAGGGAATAGAGCTCATGAAGCTATCCTTACAAGAATTTTCTCATTTACACCTAAAGAAACAAAACTGTTTGTGGCTAATGGTGCTATCCTTCACGTAAATAAGCGTATTTACTAAAGGATAGAGTGGGAGAAAATATACCACAAACAAAGATAAGAGAAAATGTTCTTAAGTCATCCAAGGTTAGAGCTTATAAGAGAAAAATATCTACTTTTTGAAAGTGATGATAATATGATCTATGGTTGGTGGTTATCATTCTAAATTTAAAATTTGTTACATAAGAGCCATGTTGTCTAAGATGGATTCTATATAAGTGAATCACTTGGATATGTTTGGACCTCCCCAAGGTGAATAAAGCTTTATTGTAAAGTATTATATATAAGTTAAATATAACCATCTTTGAAATCTCATAAAATTGCATCTACACCACGTATATGTATGACAAATGACAAAGAGTTGTCAAACAGTTACCTTTCTAAATGGGCATTTAGAAGTGGACAAGTTGGCGTACAAAACTTAGGAGATCAATGTGTGATCCTAAGAGAACACTCATAGCATAACAAGAGAGAATGGTTTCCTCGAATTATTGAAGAGCCATGTTTATGCATGTAGTTGAGTGGGAGGTAGATCTATCATGTGTGGACATGAGGATTAGTGGGAGTGAAAAATCATCATGTATGGATATGAAGATCAGTGGAAGTACATTGTCTTCTATGTCTTGTATGTAAGAGGCATATCAATCATTAGGAATGATGTACTAACATTACCTTCCGTGGAGGAATGTTTAAGAAATCATTTCTAGATGAAAGACTTGGAAGAAGCATATTATATCTAAGGCAAGAATATCTCCCATGTCTCGTATGTAGGAGACATATTGGTCATTGGGAATGATGTACTGACATTGTCTTCCGTGGAGGAGTGTCTGGGAAATCATTTCTAGATGAAAGACTTGGAGTAGCACTACTACAAAAACAGGCTATGACAACGGTTAAAAACCGTTGTAATATTAAAAAGCGGACGTTGTTAAAGCCTCCGTTGTTAAAGGTTTTAACAACGGTTCTGATTTAATGAAAATACCGTTGTGAATAGTTTTAACAACGGTACAAAGTCGTTGTTATTACTAGATAACTGTTGTTAAAACGTGTGTCTAATTATGGTGGGAAAGATACGAGAACGGTTCTATTAAATGAAACCGTTGTAAAAGGTAAGATTAGTTTTGGTGGGAAATATTATAACAACGCTATTGTTTTTTAAACCCGTTGTGAATAGGTTTTACAACGGTACAAAGTCGTTGTTATTACTAGATAACTGTTGTTAAAACGTGTGACTAATTATGGTGGGAAAGATACGAGAACGGTTCTATTAAATAAAACCGTTGTGAAAGGTAAGATTAGTTTTGGTGGGAAATATTATAACAACGCTATTGGTTTTTAAACCCGTTGTGAATATAGTTAATTACAACGGAGTATAATATATAAGCCGTTGTGGAAAGTTTTAATAACAACAGGTATTTTAGAATATACCGTTGTTAAAGGTATGATAAGTTTTGGTGGGAATTATGTTACAACGCTTTTAATGAATTTTGAAAAACCGTTGTTATTATTTTTATCATTGTTTTTGAAAAAATTGTAATTTGTTCCCCTGCCACCAGTGAAAATCCTGCATAAATCAGCAGCAGTAGCAGCAGCACGCATAAACCAATTTCAGAAGCAGCAAAATGATATATCTATATATAAATCAGAGCAATTCATGTATTCATGTACAGCAGCAGCAAAATGATATATACAACCAAAATGATCTCTTTCAGAGCAATTCATACTTACAACTTGCTCTAATTAATGACTTCTACAAATTAAAGTTCCCTATCTGCTTCCAAAATAATCTAAGTTTCATTTATTCTTAACATAATGTTCAAGGACGTATTTGCCCCACAAGTCCCTTACCTCGTCTATATTGTGCTTAGTGTACTCAGGGACATGTGGCGTGTTGATTAAATACTGCGGATAAAACAAAAAAAAGACATCGATCAGTAGGGTAACAACAGTATAGGCATACATAATTAGCAACATCGATCATATATATATAGCAGAAAAGATATCAGCTCTAATGAAAAAAAGTAAATAATAGCTACATTAAACTACTAACTCTTTCTGGAATGCTGATATATCTTCGCCTAATAATCTCCAACATGAAACGACAAACGTAGTATCCACATTGGATGCTATCCGGCTGTTTAGGGACCTATTATTACATAATAAACGAAGAGACGAGAAGGCAATTACCAATTAGTTTAATGCGTAATTAAAAAAGACAGATGTATATGCGTAATTAGTTTAATGCACTTAATTATTAAGGTATTGTATTTGCGCGTACGTACCCCTGTTATCGTAATAAAAGTAGGGCCATCATCAGAATATTCTGTCGGTTGATCGCCGGTTGCTCTTTTCTTCTCAAAGGCCCTTTAAAAAAGGAAAGAGGCCGAAAGTCACATAAACTTACTTAATAATAATAAATGAAACTTAATATTATGTGCCAAATCATCATCAGTATTATAAACTTACTTAATAATCAACTTCTTAAAGGTCTCGGATGGTTGTCCATGCAAAGAGTCCAACCAAAATACTTTCTTCGTGGTCGGATTGATCGCTGCTAGCACCCAATGTCTCCTAGAGATCGAGAGACACATCATTATTAACAAGCACAACATGCATCATAACCAAACATATAAAAATGCAATTGTATTTGGAATCGTAATATTAATTATATATTACCCGACTTCATTATAAGGGGCAAAAATGAGCTTATTGTTTTTCGCCAATTCCCCAGCAATATAATTTACACGTTCTTCATACGAAAACATCTCGATATGCATAGATAAAACATTTGGGCACATGAATCCGTATTGAGGAAGTGGATTATTGGTCTCGGGGATCACAACCGAGTTCAAGTACCTACATGACGGTTTTAATTCCGATATTAAAAACACTATATCTTAGTCAGAATATTAGAATACTGCATGATTTAATTTATTAAGAAACTTACTTCATCCAAACATATAGGTGTTGGACATCAATCTCGTCAAGGCCAGCCCAAACGGCTAGCATTTCCCAATCCAGCATTGCTTGGCGTTCTACCCCTACAATATCATTCTCGAGCGGAATAATTATTAATTGCTCGCTTGCTATGCGTCTCTCAGCCTCCTTATAAAGCTCCAGCATCGCCACCGTTCGTACTTTTTCCATGTAAACGTTCCCATGATATTTAGTTTGTGATAGACTCCTGACCTCTTTCAGCTTGGGGAAATGATGCGGTGTACATGTGCTACCTTTCACAACCTACATGATATGTGGCTAATTAAATTAAGTTGCTCTTTCAATGATGAGGCGATAGTAGAACTTAAAATATAAAGAGAGTTGATTAAATACCTCATCAAGTTGTTGTATTGACGAGGTAGTAGAAAGATTATTGTCTATCGAGTTAGACTTATCCATGTTTTTTGTTACCTACAAAACAAAAATATAACATATAAATTTCACTATTTATGAAGGTGATGAAGTAAGACAAAAGGCGGGTTAAATTAGATGTATTTTTCTAACCTCGGCTACATTCTGTTGAATTTTACGATCACGAGCCAGGTAAATGTGGCTTTCAGGCCATTGGACAAAACCGTTAACCGCATCTGCCAGAACTTGAAGGTCGTCGCGGACTGGGACGGGCAGTTTACGGGTTCCATAGCCCTTCGCGACTCCCGCTATCCCCACTTTTGAATGCTTCGGCAAGAGTGGTTCGCCATGAACCAAGATGGTTTCCGCTGAGTCCTTGGGCTTTGGGTATATGAAACCCCGGGCAACACGCACATTCTCTTTGAATGAAGGGTCGGTGAGAAGAACAACTACCCGCTTTTTTGTGGCCTGAAGAATACACATTATTTACTAAATACCAAAATATAATAGATATCATAAATGATCTATATTGAGTATATAATGTAAAGTTAGTTACAAGTATTTATTGTTGGTGGGTAGGCTATTATAATTGAACATGTCCAGACCAGATTTAGCACTGACAGCATATACTAACTTCTTATATTCTACATACCTCCTTATTGTCACCCGTCTTCTCAGCCGGCTCCTCAAGTTGCGTCCCCTTTTCAGAGTTATTTACCTTATAAAATTAATTAACCAATCAAAGGCATGGCTGCTGGAAAGAACAAATGCAGAGGTTCAAAATGGTTAAGTCGTATTTACCTTATCGGCTTGAGGGATCAAAACCTCAGCAGCATTAGGTACCTCACCCGTCTCCTCAAGTTGCGTCCCCTTTTCCGACTCATTTACCTAATAAAATAAACCAATCAAAGGCATGGCTGCTGGAAAGAACAAATGCAGAAAAAAAAAAATCATATTTACCTTATCGGCTTGAGGTATTAAAACCTCGACAGCAGTAGGTACCTCACCCATCTTCTCAGCCGTCTCCTCAGCATGTATTGGCAAGGTAGTAGTGTCTGCCTCTTGACAAATCTGTTGCACTACCTCACCCTTTTTAATGACATCCTCCATCATCTTCAATTCTTCTTCGGAAGGCTTGCCTCCAGAATTCATCTTCAGTATCACGGAGGCCAATAGCTGAACCTGCACGCCCAAAATGTAGAATCAGCATTTTGTTAAAACAATAACATGTGAATTTTAAATGACAATAACAAATGGTACCATGTCAGCCTTCCCCTTATTTTTCTTCTTCTTTTTCGGGCTAGTTGTCCCATAATATTTCGTGACTCCGACATGTAATGGGACGCCCCTCAATCGACATG
Source organism: Heliosperma pusillum (assembly GCA_022085475.1). NCBI lineage: Eukaryota > Viridiplantae > Streptophyta > Magnoliopsida > Caryophyllales > Caryophyllaceae > Heliosperma > Heliosperma pusillum. The sequence goes on along the minus strand of JAIUZE010047724.1, from coordinate 20,115 downwards.
GATGCTCGGGACGGCCGATCGCTCTAGCAAGAACGTCGTCACGACCACTCGGAGTGAATTTCCCTTCCGCAACCTCCTTCAGAACATTCTCCTATAATATATTAAATAAACTTAATTTAATTTTTGTTACTACAATAAATAGATAGTTAGACATACAAGAATTGAACAATAAAGTTATTAAAAACCCGTCTTAATAAAAATAATACTTACTATGTTGGCCAAGACTTCCTGATCATATTCGTTACATGTTCGGGATCCTTTAGGCGTGTGCCCTTCTTTATAAGTTACGTGCCGATTCACGTCGGTCACACCTTTTGACACCTACACGTTAACTCAAAAATAATATATGTATACATGTATATCAAGTCCAAGTATGATTAAAAAAATCTAATATATAGATGCTAATTACGAGATTTTCTTCTATCAATCTGTAACCGCCTCGAGAACCATAATATACCCCCCCGCTTCTGTGAGATGTTAGCACGATTTCTGGCGCTAACGCTCTTCAAATCATATAAAATCGCAAGTAGATGAGACAATTAGAAAATTATAGATACAAGTAGAGTTTTAGAAAAATGTAACCTGAAACTTTTAGAAAAATGTAACCTTAAGTAGAGTTTTACAAAAATGTAAACATATGACATGGATACGTAACCTGAAACTTTTCAGTAGCTCGTTTCGCCTTATAATTATCCCATTGTTGCTGAGTGATGTGGGGGTACTTTGTCGGTGGGCTCTTATGCATCTGCCCCGTCTCCTTGTCGACATACAAGTGTAATTTGGCAAGGTCACACCTCCACTGCCTTAAGACTGCCGCTGCCTTACGTAATAGATACTTATCATGGCAGTATGGAATATCGAAAGCTTCCTGCATCATCATCATATATACTAATAAGCGGCTGTCTAATATCATACCTTTACACGAACCTTTATACGGCTTCCTGCCTTATGTAATAGTAACTTATGCAAAATAAAATGGTGTTTAGCTAAAGATATTATCATACCTTTATACGTTTCAAGAGTAAGTCCTGCAATGCAGGATTATAATTCCTGAAATTATCTAAATCAATAGGCACAAACTGTTTGGTTGTAACTCCAATCCAAGTGGATAAATGGCTAGCATTTGGACCAGTAGGAACACCTTTCACACTCCATTTTATTTCCATCGGCGTTTTTGCCGCTATAGCTGCAAGGGCTGCAGAGCACTTCGAAGCACCCCTCTCACCAGGCTTATTCTAAAACCCATGATATCATTGTTTTCTACTCTTTTCCGTTTTTCACCCATGATAATCCTAAGACACTAAGACCTTCAAAAGAAATGAAATAGTAACGGAACAGAGTCATGCATACAGCGATTCTAAAACCCTAAGACCTTAAAATGAATGAAATAGTAACTGAACAAATAAAGAGTCATGCAGAGATTCTAAAACTCTAAAAACTTAGAAAAGAATGAAACTACATGATAAAGAGAACGATAAATAGAAAATGAAAACAAAAAGATGAATTTCAATCTTAAAACCCTAAAGACGAAACACAAAAATTACCTGATAAAGAAAATGAGAACAAGGTGATGATAAAGAGAACAGGATGATGATCACGAGTACGAGGAGGAGGATGATGATAATAAACAAAAAGATTTGTGTTGTAAACGAGGATGATTGTAAACGAGGAGGATGATGATGATAATGTACGTGTGTAAAATTTACTCTATAGGATTGTAAATTATTTTTTATTAAGAGAAACTAAAGGGTTTATTAAGAGAAACGATTGACAACGGTTATCCTACAAACCACCGTTGTTATAGAGTAATAACAACGGTTAAATAACACCCGTTGTAGAAAGTAATAACACTAAGACAACGGTTTATTTATTATAAACCGTTGTTGAAAGTAATAACAACGGTGAATTTCTAAAACACCGTTTTTATAGATTATGTATATTTTTTTTAATTTTTCAGATACTCGCGCGCGGTATTAAAATTTGAGGCACGAAATAAACTCATTAACTTTGCTCTAAATTAATTTATTTAACTTTGCTCTAAATTTAATTTAATTTATTTTACTTTGCTCTAAATTTTATATTATAGGCGTAAGTTACGTTTAATTATTAGCTCGGATCGGGTTTGGCCTGAGAATCAATTCCAATCGGGTTAGATTCGGCGGGTTTAATTTGTAATTAATAACTTTATCGATCGAGTGAGTTATTATTATTAGTTTGGTTCAATTCGGGTCGAAGCGAGGGTCCTTTCGGCTTTCAATTCGTGTCTGTTTCGGGAATGATTATAATTGGGCGGGTCGTCGATAATTTCCGGGTCAAGCGGATGTGGTATATATATATCGAGTCTAGATAGGGATCCTCGAATCGTGTCATTTTCTTTTTAATTAAGGAACTGGTTATTATAATTATCATGCATCATTAGTTAACCTGAAACTGATCGATCGGGTGGCCAGGTCAGCAGTTACGGATCGGGCAATCCACTATCTAGAGCAAGTAGCTACGTACTTCGGGTCGATCGCTTTTGGGCCGGGTCGGGGGCACGTGTCATTATATATTAACCTCGTATATATGTACTACTTATTGCAATTAATAATATTGATGATAATATAATATTGATGATATATATATAATAATTAATGATGATGACTTCCGGATCATTAATTAACGCTCGTACTACTTTAATTTGCAATAATAACAGATTCATCAATGCACATGCAAGTAAGTATTATATATACACGTCAATGTTTCCCAAATTAAATAATGATGATATATATATATATATATATATGGGGTCGATCGACTTCGTTCATCCAAGTACGCTAATAAAAGGGACGGATATATTGACGATGCATATATATATATATATATATATATATATATATATATGCTCAAATTAATTAAAAAGGACGGTTTATTGTTTTTTTACCACATATTATATATAATATATATTATATTATTGGGTATGTATGTATGTACATACGTTTTATCAACAAATAAATGGTTAATAATAATAGGCCATGCATATTCCGATCAGGTAGTTAGATTCGTCGGGCCGTTTTTGCATCACAAACCTGAAACTGTCCGACCCAAAATTAATTAGCTAGTATCGGGTTATTTAATTTAATTCGATAGAAATCATCATTTATTATCCGCGTGATGATTATTAAGTATCATTTTCGGGTCGGATCACTTTTAATTATTAAGTATCATTATTAGTATACGTGTGTTACTTTAAAATAACCCTAAACCCTAAACCCTAAACCCTAAACCCTAAACCCTAAACCCTAAACCCTAAACCCTTTTTTATATACTTCTATATATATATAGTAGATTATCGCTATATATTGATCAAACATCAAAATATTGAACATCAATTCAAACACTTTAAACAACATGCTTTCTCATTGATTTCATTAGGAATAACCTAGATTTTATATTAAAGTACATTACATTCATCCGACATCAAATAAATAAAGATGTTAAATAATCCGGAACAATTCCGGTTAAGTGTAAAAAGCTTTTCTCCCACTGCCACCAACAATCCGGAACAATATTGATGATACTGATGACTTCCGGATCATTAACCTCGTATTTTGCAATAACAGATTCAATGCCTGCAAGTACACGTCTTGCATGTGGAGATAAGGTAGGACGGGTACAGCTCAACATATCTCTTGCGGCATCCAACCTGCGAGTATAAGGCCAACGTGGGTAGCCAGAGGACGATGATGATGACGACGCTTGGTTGACAAGTCGGACTGCTTCACGCCTCTTAATCCAATAATCCCTTCGATGTTCAATGGATCCTTTAATCAATGGGTGATGATCAGCGGGAACTACGGCAAGAGCCTCCTCCTCATCTGCAATCAATTTTGTAAGGAATATTTAACTGCTGCCATTGATGATATTAATTTTAGGGTAGTTATGGAATATTTAAAGGAGGGGTTTTGAGGCTGTATTTATAGAGGGGTTATGCTGACATTGATGATGTTCAATGGATGCTTTAATCAATGCTGGTTCTGCTGTTGTTTATTCACGGGTTTGGACTGCAATATCTTTTAATTAAAAATAATAATATTGAGCAATAACAACGGTTATTGGTACAAAAACCCGTTTTTATTACGCAATAACAACGGTTATTGGTACAAAAACCCGTTGTTATTACTAACCACAACGGTTTTCGTTACCACAACCGTTGTGATAGGGTTACTGCACATTGCAGTAAATGCATTGACTGCACATTGCAGTAAATGCATTGACTGCATTGACTGCATATTCACACATTTACTCAATCAATAACGTACTGCATGCATGTGAATGTATAGTCGTTTTGGGAACCAATGCATGCATGTGAATCAATGCCTTCATGTGAACCAATGCATGCATGTGAATAAATAACTCCAATACATAACTCTCTATAAATACAGCCTCAATACAAGCAGGTTATCAACCACATACAAAATTCCCAACTCTAATCAATAACATATTTGCTAAACCATACAAAATTTCCCAGCCTCAATACTAACATCAACCATACAAAATGTCTGGAACTTTTACTAAACCATATGCTTGCATCATGAAAGAAATGGCTACTTAATCAGGAAGATGTGGCCAAATTATCATCGCAGGTACTTTACAGGGGAACTCGTTTTCGAGTTTGGGATGTCGGATGCTCATCGTGCGTCCGCATTCAAACTGGCAAGAATGTTTGACAAGGCCGGGCATGGGCAAAAAGATTTTATTGAGAGCACGGACCACCAGCCTGGGCCATATCTATGGGTGGCTTCCGAACATGACCGTCACCGTTGGCCAAATGGGGTCGACCTCGTTGAAGTGACCCAGGTAGAGCAGTGGGAAGGGTTGGCTCTGGCCGAGGCTGACCCGATTTATGCATATGCTCTAGCGGTGGCAGCTATCCGGGAGATTTACCCGGACTCAATTTAGTTTGTTGTTGTTGTTTGGTTGTTGTTGTTTGGTTGTAGTTGTTTGTTGTTGTTTTGGCGCCATTTGTGTGTGGCGCCGTTTGAACTTATTATTTAATAATATTAATGTTGATACGTTAGTTTGTTTTTTGACTTAAGTTTAGAAGTAATTAAACTAATTCAATTCAAAGCTATTCAATCGATAAAGCAAAATTAGAATTGAATGACATTCAGGAAATGACATTCAGGAAATGACATTCAGGAAATGACATTCAGGAAATGACATTAACAAATTTGCTAATAAACGACATTGATTGGTGAAAATAATAAACGACATTCAGGAAATGACATTCACAAATTCAAGAAATAGTTCACAAATTCACAAATTCAAAAATAATAAGGGAGATGATGACAGAAAAATGATCGCTTTGTGATCGAGTTTTTGTGTTGCAGTACAGTCGTATTATTAGTGTTGTGTGTTTTCTATCTACAAATATTGACAACGGTTATCATAAACAAACCGTTGTGATAGAGTAATGACTACGGTTATAGTAGTCTACCCGTTGTAATTAGTAAACACTATGACAACGGTTTATGGTTAATAACCGTTGTTATTACTAACAACAACGGGTATATTTACAACAACCGTTGTTGTTGCTTACCTTTATTTTTTTTTTAATTATAATTAGAGACAGCAATATCATAAGCACTATACACTGCAATAATAATCAGCAGAAACCAACAAAGACAGCAATATCATAAGCACTATACACAACAATATCAGCAGAAACCAAAACATGGAGACTGTATAATGAATGACCAAAAGCTAAATAATTTGGGAATCTTCAACAATGACCAAAGCTAACAAAAACTAAAGACAATACACTGAATGCTATAAATTCAGAAAAGAATACTCACTGCAAATAAACCAAACCAAAACTATTAAATAACTTGTCTATTTTTGAAATGTCTCAAAATGTTGCTCGTCCATATCACTGTGTCCTAATGAATGCCCCAGGCCATTTGGACGATGGAAAATTTGTTGCCAAAAGCTTTACTCCTTTGAGGAATAAGCTTATTGAGCTGGGATACTCGGTCAACAGAATTAAGGCACAATGGGCGCCTTGGGGATTCAAAGGGATACTACTCATTCAGTTTGGAACATCACTTGCAGATGCAGAATCAGCATTTAAGCTTGGCAATATGTTTCAACTCAGAGGCCATGGTAAGAGCGGCTGGGTTGCTCCGAATAGATCAACAGTCGAACCATACCTCTGGGTAGCCACAGACGAGGACGCCGAGCTTCTGAAGAATACCGTGGACTATTTCCACGTGCCGTATCCGACCATCTTGAATGGTCAGCAGTCGGCCAATTCAGAAATCGTCGATGCCTACAACCAGGTTGTGGCTGTTTTCCAAGCAATGTACACCTAAAAATTCCAAGCAACGTCCTGTGTTAGATGTTGAGTGTCAAGTGTGTGTGTGTCTGTATCAGCCTATTATAATAGCAGTGTAATGGGATGGGAGGGCCTGTGGTCATGTATGATGGCCGGGAGGGCCTGTGTGTCTGTATCAGCCTATCATAATAGCAGTGTAATGGGGTTTTAGGGCATGTGGTCTTGTATCAGCCTATCATAATAGATGTTGATCGAGTGTCAAGTGTGTGTGTCTGTATCCGCTATGGTTGTAAGATTTCCGCTATGGTTCCTAAATACAAATCTGTTCGAGCTAATAAAGTATCAGTGCTTTACGTTTGTTATTACTATGCCGTTCCTAAGTTATTTAAAAAAAATCAGAAAGATAGTTATTTAAAAAAATAACAGAAACTAAAAAAAAAAATATATATATATAAGCTAATACCTCACATTATTAACCACCTCAGGATCGGGGACGTTTCTTGCCCGACATAGTTTCTTCGTTAACCCAAATACCTTCACCATGATCATCACGCATATAGATGCTTTCAATGTTATCATGATCAGTGTCAACATTGTCGAAATAAGATACAGTGGAAGAGTGATCCATTCCCTCAAACACGACATCCTGATCATTATCCCCACCATTATCGGGTGCACCCCGTCTACTCCTTATAGATAGTACAACAGACCACTTCTTATCCATAGGATCGGTGACATAGAACACTTGTTTAGCTTGGGATGCCATTATGAAAGGATCATCCTTATTATTGCCAACCTTATCCAAATTGACCAACGTAAATCCCATTTTATCCTTTCGAACACAATTGTTGTTGTTATCAACCCAGTTACATCGAAACAGAGGTATTGTGAAATCAATGTAATCTAATACCAATATTTCTTGAATAACACCATAATAAAGGCATTTTCCCCAAATAGGGTTTTTATCTTTTGAAGTAGCAAAGTGCATTGCCTCAAATTCAGAACTCACACCACTATTTTGCATTGTGCTCAACTCATCTTGCTCGCGGGTGTAAAAAGTATAACCATTAATAGCAAAACCGCTGAAAAAAGTGGCCCTGGCATTTGGACCTAACCCAAGACGTATTTGAGCTCATTCCTAAACCACTCTCCAAATGTCTTCTTATGCTCGTTTGCAATCCACATCTCGCTCTTGTTTGGGTGATCGTATTTGAGCTCATCTTTGTGTTGTTCAATATAAGGTTGCACCTCATCTTCGTTGTTTAGCACATACGTATGTGCTAAATGTAACATGTCACGTGACACAATTTTTTCAACCCGGCCCCTAATACCTTTTCCGGTCATCCAGTCACTATGACGATTCTTTGGAGCGCCAATTAACTCCTCAGGGGAGAGATGAGCGTAACAATATGCAAGAGCTTCGTCTAATATAGCACGTTCAGCAATACAACCTTCTGGACGATACCGATTAGATGTATAGTCCTTGTAGACTTTCATCAATCTTTCGAAAGGATACTGGTATCTCAAGTACACGGGCCCAAGGTACAAAATCTCCCTAACCAAGTGAGTGGTCAGGTGAATCATGATAGTGAAGAAAGAGGGTGGAAAATACATTTCAAAATGACAAAGAGAGGTGACAACGAGGTCCTGCAATGAATCCGCATCATCGGGATCGATGACTTTATCGCATATGGACTGGAAGAAGAGACAGAATCTGGTAATAGCATATCGTACCTTTTCAGGTAAAATGGAGCGAATAGCCACGGATAGTAATTGTTGCATCAAAGTGTGGCAATCATGTGACTTTAACCCGGTGAGTTTTAGATCTTGCATCGACACAAGGCTTTTGATGTTGGACGAATAACCATGTGGCACTTTAATTCCATTCAAGCATGCACAAAACTCTTTTTTCTCATTCCGTGAAAGGGTATAAGCTGCTGGCGGTAAAAATGTACCATTACCTCTCTTCTGTGGTGCCAACTCTAGCCTAATACCCATCATTTGCATATCTTCCCTAGCTGCGGCGTTATCCTTTGTTTTACCGGGAACATTCAGGAGGGTATTGATAATATTATCACAGACATTTTTCTCAATGTGCATGAAATCGAGGCAATGCCTGACCTCCAGGTCAGGCCAATATGGAAGTTTATCAAAAAATATGGATCTTTTCTTATACCCACGAGTAGACAATTTAGAGCCGTTCTTCTTCCCATATTTTATCTCAATATGCTTTATTTTCTGATAAACTTCATGCCCACTCAAAATTCTAGGAGGTTGACGATGTTCTTGACGTCCATTAAATGCTTTCTGCTGCTTGCGATAACAATGGTCAGGATCCAAGCCCCTCCTATTTCCCAAATACACATACTTATGAGAACACTTCAAGTATTCAGACTCGATATCCTCCCCACACAATGGACAGGCCTCTTTCCCATGCACCGTATGCCCAGAAAGGTCGCCATAAGCCGGATAGTCGGTTATTGTACACAATAACATCGCTCTCAAATTGAAAGTTTCATTCCTATATGCATCAAATACTTCTATCCCACTATCCCACAAAATTCGCAAATCATCTAAAAGAGGTTCCAAATAGACATCTATATTATTTCCAGGTTGTTTAGGGCCGGAAATTAACAACGACAACATCAAGTACTTTCTTTTCATGCACACATATGGAGGTAAGTTGTATATTGCCAACACTACTGGCCAAGTACTATGTTGGGTACTCATGTTTCCATGTGGTTTCATTCCATCAGTGGACAGCGCTAGACGTAAGTTTCTAGGTTCAATGCCGAACTCGGGATACTTAGCGTCGAACGATTTCCATTGCATACCATCTGCCGGGTGTCTTAGCTTCCCATCATTTATTCTTCCAGTTTCATGCCAAGTTAACATTTTTGAATCATTGCTATTCGCAAACATCCTTATGAATCTTGGTATCACTGGAAAATACCATAACACCTTAGCCGGGATCCCTTCCTTATCCTTATAACGCCACTCAAAACAAACCGGACAATTGGTTAAGTTTTGATATAATTTTCGATACAATACGCAATCATTTGGACATGCATGTATTTTCTCATATTTCATACCCACCCCTCTAATTAGTTTTTTAGCCTCATATGTCTTAACGGGAAGAACATTACCATCTGGAAGCATGTCGTTTATCAAGGCTAATAAACTAGTGAAACACGTGTCACTAACCCCATTTGCCCCCTTGATATTATACAACTTCACCACAGCCGACATCTTTGTGTACTTACAACCAGGGTATAGAGGCGCTTCAGACTCACACAACTTCTCATACATGTTGTCAAGGTCATCCAAATTAATGTTTTCATCTTCAAAAGCATTTGATTCATCATCTTTTTCTTCATTATCTGTAGACCCAACATTCAACTCGTCTGCTTCCAACTCAACATACTCGGCAAACTCGGGATCATCAGTTATCCTTTCGTATACCTCAAGATCATCTTCTTCAAAATTATTATCTTCCTCTAATGATTCCCCATGAAAAATCCAACGGGTATAGGATCGACTAAAACTATACTTTTCTAGGTGAATTTTAACGTCCGGAATAGCCATATACCTAATATTACCACATCTTTCACAAGGGCATGGAATACTAGAAGAACCATTCAAATTGTTCGCAACGACTTCATAAAATTCAGCTAAACCATCCTTATAGTTTGGGTCACTCATATTCGCAGCATTCATCCAAGTTCGAGTCATTTATCTACATTCGTAGTATATATAGTAAGCCAAGTAATTCAGAAAATCCAACTAATTAAAACTAATTCAATAATAAGCCAACTAATTCACAAATAAACGAAATTCAGGAAATCAATAAAGAAAAATTATTAGAATACCTGATTAATAAGAAATAGCAGACGGAGATGATGACAAAGAGACGATCAGGAAATCAATAAATTATTAGTGTTTGTGGTTTTGTGATGCAGTATAATCGCTTTGTGTTTGTGTTTTTGTGTTGCAGTACAGTATTATTAGTGTTGTGTGTTTTTTTCATCTCTATTAAAAGTATTGACAACGGTTATTATTCATAGTCACCGTTGTTATTAGGTTCCTTATTTACAACGGTTAAAAAAGTTATATCCGTTTTTACAACTAACAACAACGTACAACAAAATCATATCCGTTGTTATTAATTTAAGCCAAATATTGCGCCAAATTAATAACACATTATAACAACGGGCTTTTCATACCCGTTGTTATTACTTTTCCTTATTTCGCGCTAAATTAATAACAACGGATATAAAATAAACTGTTGTTATTAGTAGATTTATTTACCACGGTTATTTTAGTTCACGCCGTTGTTAAAACTAATAACAACGTTTGAAAAACTAATACCGTTGTTATTAGGTTTAATATAATTCCGCGGAAAAATAATTCTCCATTCCACAACGGTTTTTCTTTATTTTCGTGAGTATACGTTGTTGATGGGGCGTTGTTATTGCCTGTATTTGTAGTAGTGTAGGTATCCAAAATCTATGGTGATGGATAAGAGAGGATACACAAGATTGCTAATATTTCCGCCATTAGGCCAATCATATTTGCCAAAATATGCACATACCTTGATAAGTTGTATGCTTGGTGCATGACAAGTTGATAACAAGTAATCCACATGAGAGTCATTGGATAGCCTTCAAGAATGACCATGAGATTCTTGAGGAGAACTATGAGTTTATTCTTGTGTTTGGTAATAATAACTTAGTTGCGTGTCAAGTGTCACACGAACACAAGTTTCCAAACCTGTAAAGGATCTGACAAAATCCAAGGCTAAATTTTGTTATATTAGAAGCGAATAAATAAAAGGGGTGATTGAAGTGTCAATCATTAAAAATTCTACAAATAGAGTCTTAGTACATAATAATGAGGATGAGGTGGATTACAAGGATCTAATAAATAGACCCTTCCACCAAGATACCCATCACGTGGTTATCATGATAACAAGTGGGAGCATCTTTCAAGATTAAAGAGCCCAACACTAGATAGAGATCTAGTGGTGTAATTTGAAAACTTCATATTATTGGGAATAACGTTGATAGGAAAGAAAAGAAAAAGCAATTCATAAAGTTGGAATAAATGGATACATGGTATATCCATTATCCAAGCTTTTATTGCATTTAGACAAGATAGGCCATGAAGTGTCATGGAACTTGTATACTTTAGATTATACGATATGAAGCAATAACATTGTGTTGATTGCTCATATATGATAATCACATTTATCGATTGAGTTTCCAAAACTCATTCTTGTGCTTTGTTATATCCAAATAGGTTGTGGTGACAACTTTGAACCCTATTAAAGTGAACTGGATTACATAGCCTTGGACCCTTGTTGCTTACATGAGGTGACGTCTCAAAAGTGACTGGAGTGTGATGCGACTGATAGCAAGTTCAAGTGTCATAGAGTCATATGAGATGACTAATCGATCACATAGACAGACTGTATGGGACACTCTGTCGGGCAGTGACCGCTTATAGAGTTCTGGCAATTCATAAAGCCTGGTCGTGGCGAGAGCTACTATAGTATTCTTGTTGAGTCAATTCTTTGGACTAGAGACTATTCGCCCAATAGTTTCTGATTGACTTTGATTTTTGCCCCAAACCATTCTGTAGAAAGGGGTGAATGGGCAATTATTGGGTCATGAAGGACTGTGAGTGTACGAAGGGAGTAGTGCGATAGGAATTGTTCAACCCCTTGTCAGGGTTATCCAATATCTCAAGGACACTCGAGGAGTAGTGAACTGGAAATGCGTGGCCACGCTCGGAAGGTATCCACGGTAGATAATTCCGGTCAGACAGTTACTCTCCAGATCGAGGAAACCACTCAAGATATGATCACATGCAAGTACGACCTGCAAGACACCTTGCATTGAGTGGGAGATGGTAATAGGACAAGAGAATTGGTGACGCACACTTGTTTCGAACAAGTGGGAGATTGTTGGAGTGAGTGTCCTCAACAATAGTGCGATCACTTAATTAAATCTCATCAACAAGAATACAAAGGGATAATGTATATTATAGTCAACTGATCCACATTAATTGGTAATGATCGGCTTACTAGAGTTTGACATTACTGTCGTATGACGGTGGTGATCAGTTGATCCCTTGAGGTCACACCGAAAGGACGATTCCCTAATCAAGAAAGTTAATTAATTGTATATTGATACAGATTAATTAATCCCTTAAACAGAACAAGTTTACAAGTGAGAAATATATCTTATTGTAATATGATTAAATAAGATTCAATAATATAATTGTTATATTAGAATGCTTAATGTTTATGAAACATTTGAGATAAGCATGATTGGTTGATCATATTTACAATTAGTTGTAAATCATGTCAACCAAATATGAGATGATCCATTTTATATATATGTGATTATAAATTATTACTTAAAATGTTAAGTTTAATTTATTTGACATGAAACTGTATTTAAACTAGTTAAATACATATTTATATTATAAGATAACATGTCAAATGTCACATGTCACATGTCACATGTGTGACAAATGACAAAATCACAAAATGTAAAATGGAGTTCATTTTACATATAAAACCGGTTGTGCTTATAGTAGGGTAGGGTTAGGCTTTAATTTTGTTCTAATCAAGATTAAGCATCATGATTAGTAGCCTAAACACCTATAGCCACCCTATTGTTTTGGTAAGACAAAAAGCAAAAGGTGCTCACCCCTTTTGGCATGCTTGGCCGGTTTTGGTGAGTAATAAAGAGGATGTTTTCCTCTTGTTTTACTTACTTAATCTCATATCAAATATAATACCATATCTCACTAGAAATCTCTACATACTTAGAAACTTTAGAAGTTTCATAGAACTTCTTTTGTAGAGCTTGAACTCGAATTTCTAAGGTAGAAAATTCGAGTGTCTTGTACTTGGTTTAAGGGGATCTTGTTTGTTATTCTAGTAAAACAATATTCAAGAGATAAGGGATAGTCTAGGTGCATCAACAGGAAAAGTTCCTACACTTGGAACTAGGAGATTTATCCATCTATCATTAGCTCAAGAACAAGAATAAGAAGGAGTCTTGTTTTTGTGCCCTTTACTCGTCCAAAACAACAATGTGAGAAACAATATATTTCTCTACTTTGTTTTTGTTTAGTTTGCATGTAACTAGATCTTGTAACTAATTAAAGAGTTAATTAGTATGACTTAAGAAATGTCTTAAGTGTAGGTATATGAACTTAACAGTAAGGCGAGAATTATTTCATTGATACGACGAATCAGTCGTTCAGCTATTCCATTTTGTGGAGATGTTTGAGGACAAGAGAATCGAAAGACAAGACCATTTTGCTTTGCGAAACTACGGAAGTCATTGTTGTCAAATTCGCGGCCTAAGTCACATTGAAATGCCTTAATAGATCTTTGAAATTGCGTTGTGACATAATTACGAAAATTGAAAAATTTGGAGAAAGTGTCGGATTTAAATTTAAGGGGCTAAACCCAGACAAACTGAGTGAAGTTATCGATGAGAATTAAATAATAGTTGTAGCCTGCATTAATAGCGATGGGTAACGTCCATAAGTCACTGTGTATAATATCGAAAGGAGCGAGAGTAGAAGAGGTGGAATCATGAAATGGTAAACGTTTGTGCTTAATAATTTGGCAAGAATGACACAAAGACGAGTTTGATTTATTATTACAAGAAATGCAAGAATGAGACGTAAGAAATTTTAAAACGTTGGCACCCGGATGACCAAGACGGGAATGCCAGACATCGGATGACAGTGCAAGAAGGTGCGGATGAGGCTGTTTTATTAATGTGATTGACTCGGCTGACACGGGGTACAAATCACCGTCACTATTTCTCCTCAGAATCAGATTCCCATTCTCTATATCCTTCACAGAAAACCACACGGGTCAAATTCGACGGAAACGTTATTGTCTTTTGTAAATTGTCGAACAGAAATAAGATTTTTGATAATTTGCGGTGTATATAAAACATTACGAAGGTGAAGGTTTTTATGTGAGTTGGCTATTGTGGTATGTCCAGAACCATGAACTGGTATGTGAGCACCGTTACCGACATAAATATTGCGAATCGTGCTAGAATTGAGAGGGGAACGGAACATACCTGCGTCCGCACTAAGATGCGAGGAGGCACCCGTGTCCATGTAGAACATACTAGGAGTGGGTGGTTGCATCTGGAGGGTGGCGAACACCTGGGCAAGGTCAGTGGCTTGCGGGGAAGGCCCAAACGCCCGTCATCAGAGGCCACATAGGTTTGGTCGTGGCTGGTGCTGGATTGGCGATGGCCATGTCGAGCAGTGGCGGGCCGAGAGGTTGGGGAGGAAGGAGGAGCCAGCCACGAGGGCCAGGGGGCTGTCCACCCTGAGTAGGCGGGGGTAGGGGCAGGGAGGTGGCGTCCAGGCGGCATGCCAGGTTGGTAGAGGGCGTATAGAGGAACGATTTCGGCATGGGCGGGTGTGCCATCAACGTGATGCAACACCTTGTATCCGCGAGCATGTAATGTAAACAAGTTTACCCATGACGCGTAGGATACCTTGGTACCGTCTAACACTTGTACTTTGTGTTGAATGTTAGTGATGGTGTAAACGGGATGAAGGGATGGTTTGGGATTTGAAGTCTCACCGTCAACCATTATGGCGTGAGGCTAGGACGAGGCGTGAGGGAGACGAGTTTTTACAGTGGGCAAAAACAAGAGGATCGATTTTTGACTGATACCATGAAAGTTTTCAATCCCTTGCCTTAGAGAGTGAAATTTTCATTTCTTATATAGTGCATAGTTACATGGTATTTACAAGACAATACAGCTCACTAGTCTAGACAACACAACTTACTAGACTAGACAACACAACTTACTAAGCGAGACAACACAACTTACTAATATACAATTAACTAGACAATACAAGTAACTATGCTACACAATTAACTAAACTATGTACATTCAAATAATGTGGACTAATGATAATTTGTAGGTGGAATGTGATGCACGATAGTAAAATTATGTTTCTAATTAGTCGAATAATTATTTAAATTATGTATCAAAAGAAACATTTAATGGGGATTAAGATGAATATATCAGAAGGAGAACAGACTGTCTCACTGAAGACTGGCACTATCCGTCGTCATAAGCTGAAGACGGATAGTGCCTCTTACAACATGTAAATGGGGGATCCGTTTTGCCCTGCAGTTGCCTTACTCACTTACATATTATGAGAGGGACACTATCCGTCTTCAACTTGTGACAGATAGTGTCCGTTTTCATCGAGAATCTGTACCCTCCAATAAATGTTGTATAGTTGTAATGTTGTATCCATCTCACTCAAAAGTTGCTAGAAGTTGGGAGGTGTAGATGATGTGGTTGGGGTTTATTGTAATTTGAACGACCACTTTAATGTGGTTGTTACAAGTTATCTCAAAGAGCCTTATTATGACTGAATTAAGAAGAGATAATGACCCATTAAATCAGTTTTAATGGTCATTATATCCCATTATTCACCTCCTTGTAACTGTTATCTTGGAGCCTATAAATTAAGCTAACTCTGTGTGAATTAGACACACAACACAACTACACAAAACATTAACATACAATCACAACAAAGTCACCATTATTTGAGCTTTTGGAATTTGGGGTGTGAACTACCTCCGGTGACTCTAGTAGCCACCGGTTTCGGGTTTCGTGGACAGAACGTCGGCACGTCGATCTTCCGTACCATTCTGCTATTGAGGTACGTATTTCCAACAGTGGTATCAGAGCCATTCGTGTTTCGGCTTCTGTCCCGACGCTAAATAACATGTTAAAAATCATATGTCCCAACGCTTCTGTGTTCTTTTGTAAACTGATGACTCATATGTTTATTTCATTAATAATGTTTACATATCTCATTCATATGTTAATTTTACATGTTAATTACCGCCCCATTTTTTGTGTGTTTCTACTTTGTAAAATGAATGAATTCTTACCCGTTTTCGTCTTCGGTCTTCGTGACCATCGAATATACCCAAGTCAAGACCGGGCTTCGTGTGTGTCACGAACCACCGTCTGATGCCGAGGAAGGGCGCGTGTGTGTCACGCACCGACACCGGCTGTGGCGCGTTGAGGACGTGAGGCGGCTCAGTCGACTTGTAAGGCGACGATCTTGGTAACGATGGTGGTCGTTCTATGCGAAGTGGAATATGGGTGGTCTGATCGGCGCCGGACACATCTTACTGCTTCTATGTGAAGTATATTTATTTTTTTTTGAAATGGAGATTTTTTCTCCGTAATAATAATGGAGATTTGTTTAGGAAAAGTTGGGTCTTGTTTTGTTTTTTTTTTTTTAAAATGAAAGAGCCTGAATGATGAAGAGGAGGGAGCTTTGGGCTCTATTCTTGCTGTTTTTGAGTAGTGTTGGGTCATTCATAAATATGATTATGTTTACTTTTATCGAGATATTTGAGGGAGTAGTGTCAGTACTGGAAAGATGCCTATTAGAAAGATGTTTTTTTTGTACCCATGTCACTTTGTGTCAGTATCCTTTCTTTTTTTTTGTTATGTATCACTATTGGACTTGTGAACTTCACATGCCTATTAGATGCTGTGAATCTCTTCAAAAATATTTATCATAGGACTTGACTTAACCATAATATGTAGTCTCGTATATTGTTATATTTTTTGCTGAATCTGTTTCAACTATAAAATGTTAATTAAAAAGTGTAGATTTGTTTTATACATTTGTTTTGATATCTTAGTGGTATTATACATATATAATGCTAATGTGTTTAGCTTAAATTTTATGATGTACGAATTTGTTTCGTAATAATTTGATGAGGAACGATTAATTTTTTAAAGAGTTTTATTATTTATGTAATTGTGTGATGATTATGAGCTTGGCGAAATTTTCGAACATGTGATATAAATGGTAAAATTCTTGGGGTATTTTAATTTTTTCCAACCGTGCCTTATGTCCATTTTGTTAATATATACTTGTAGATGGCTAAAAATATGATTGGTGATTTGTCCACAACTGAAAAGCTAGATGGTACTAACTATGACATCTGGCGTAGGAAGATTCAGTATCTTCTTAATGAACGTGAGGTACTTGAAACTTTCACTACTACTGTGGCTAAGCCTCAAGAGTCTGAGAAACCTGGGGATATAGCTAAATATAATGAAAACTTGAAACTCTATGATGAGTGGTTCAAAAAGGATCGTTCTACACACTTTACTATGTTGTTTTGCATGCACAATGGTTTGATTGGTGAGTTTGAAATGTGTCCTACTGCTAAGGACATGTGTGATAAGCTTAAGATCGTGTTTGGTCAAACCTCGGCGACAAGGCTCTGTGCTTTGAACCTGAAGTGGATGGATTATTCGATTGATCCTAAACACAATGTGACTGAACATTTACGTGTCATGAGTGCCATGATACGTGATCTGAAAGCTGCTGGGCGAGATGTGCCCGATGAGGAGCAAGTGGTGAATGTGCTTCGCTCTCTTCCCTCCGATACTGAGGAGTGGAAAAATTTTAAGTTCCTCATGTCTCACAGTGAAAATATCAAGACTTTCACTGAACTTGCCAAACATGTGGAAATGGAGGTGGAGCGTCAAAAGGCGCTCAAACCACATACTCATATTGCTGCACTTGTTGTTCATAATAAGTTTAAGAACAACAAGGGTAAGAGGGGCCAGAAAGGGAGACGCCCTACAAAGCCAAATGGACCACAAGATGGAGTTCAAAAGCAACAAAAGGCAAAAGAGCCTAAAAGGGTCAATTTAGCGCGTGTGAAGTGCTATAACTGTGAGAAGAAAGGTCATTTTGCTCAAAATTGTCCTGAGCCAAATAAGGTACTTTTCTCCTCTAATGATCATGATTTGTTTGTATGTTCCCATGCATTATTTGTTAATTCTCTTCCTAATTGGATTGTAGATACGGGGGCGAGCAAGCACATAGTTCGTGATTGTGATGGTTTTGTGGACTATCATTGTTTTCCCGTGGGTTCACAAACCGTCATGCTTGGGAACGGTAGTGAGGAAAATGTCCTTGGAACTGGAACCTATCATATAAAGCTACGTGGAGGCAATACAATGCTTCTACATGATGCCCTCTATGCACCTGGGGTGCGATGTTGCTTAGTTTCAGTAATTAGTTTATTGAAATTAGGTTTTGTTTTCAATTTTAAAGATAGTAGTTTGGATATTTTGTATCATGGCGAATTGTTTGGCCGTGGTATTTTGAAAAATGGTTTCTTTGTACTTAACTTGGATGATTTTTATGATAATTCATCCTATGCTTTTGTTTCTCATTATAATGTTGATTCTGATTTTTTTAAATGACATGCTAGACTTGGTCATATAGGCCAAGAAAGAATGAACAGACTAGATAAAGATGGTCTTTTAGACCGGCTTACTAGGGTTAAGTTGCCCATATGTGAGCCTTGTCTAGCTGGTAAAGCAAGCAAGAATCCTTTTAGTAAGGCTTCAAGAGCTTTATGTCCTTTAGAGCTAATCCATTCTGACATTTGTGGGCCTTTAAATGTAAGGTGATAGGATATATCGCACACCTATGCAAAGATAAATTTCCCTAGACACAAATAAATGTAGTACGAGGGGTCGAACACAAGGAGACGGGAATTTCGTTATGAAATGCTATGAATGGACTACTATCAAGTCGGTTTAACGGTTTGGTTTGGTTTGATGTTTAGCTAACTATGATGTGAATTCAATAATATTAAAAGAGTCTAGGGGAGTCGGGTCACTCATGCAAATACGTAAATGCTCATGTTAAACATAGGAATTCTTAATATTGTTTAATTGTTTAGGCTAAATACACCCATCTCTCGATATTAGTGTCAACCTTAGGTCGAGTCCTAGAGAAATTTCGTTGTGACTAGAGTCGCCCTACTACACATGCTTAGTCTAATCCGATTCCGTACCTCTCGACTTATGGAATGAATTAACAAATTTAATCAATGCAATTGGCCAAATAACAAAGATTAACAGAACAATACAAGCATGTGATAGAAACAATTTATCAATATTAGTTCATCCTTATTTTAACATTTACAACTTACTAATTATGCATGGCTTCCTTAATCCCTAGACAAATGAAACTACTCACTCATATTGATAATTAAACTAATACTATTTGATATAATAAGCATAATGAATATGAAATTATAAAGGAAACAACTTGTTAATAAAATGTACTACACTAAGTGAAATGAAACTAACAATTCTAGTGTGGATAACAATGAAACTATGATTAACTAAATGTTACGATTAACTAAATGATTTGTAAGGTAAATGACGGAAATGAATACTAACATAAAACTAGAATTAGGATTACCGTAATAGAGAAATATAACTCGGAAATGAAGAACGAATAACCCAAATACTTGAATGGAAAGATTGCAATACAACTTCAAAATGTAACCAAATGTTTGACAAAGTAATAACTAAATGTTTAACTAATTATGAAACTAAGAGAGACTTGTGACACCCTCAAATTTGCGGAAAGAAAAAAATATTTTTAATACATAAGAGATACGAATACAATACGAAGGTGTCATTACATAATAAAAAGGTTCGTTACAATACGGAATAAAATTCTACAAAAGAAATATACATGACGGGAGACATATCTCCCGTATAAATACGGAAATAAACTAGTGTATAATAATATACAAACTATGAACCGAATATAGGTCCATGGTAAAAACTTCACTCGCTAGCTCGTCCATGTACCCCAAATATGCAACACCACCTGTTCGACCGCATTAAATATAAACACGGAAGCCACAGTCAGTGGGG
>JAIUZE010047722.1:0-62149 GCA_022085475.1 Heliosperma pusillum | reverse complement strand
GGAGAACATTAATTGAAGCACCTAAGTCAAGCATAGCATTAGGGATAGTGGTGTCTCCTAAGGTACAAGGCACGGTAAACATACCCGGGTCACTACATTTAGGTGGCAACTTATGTTGAAATAAAGCCGACACATGTTCATTAACTTTAACTTTTTGGACACCCTTCAATTTTTGATTCCTTTTTATGGTACACAACTCTTTTAGAAACTTAGGATACCTAGGCACACTTTTCAATAAATCTAATAAAAGGATGTTTACCTCACATTTACGGAAGGTCTCATTGACATCCTTGTCTTGTGTAGGGCGACTTTTCCTCTTGAGTGCCTCGGGAAAAGGTGGAGCATCCACAGGAGTTGGTGTAAAAACCGGTGGTATTTCCTCCTCTTGAACCAACGGTGAGGTGAAGATAGGCTCAACCACAAACTCCTCCTCCTCTTTCTCAATTAGCTTACTAATCTTTGCTTTTGGCCCTTGCAACTCCTTCCCACTCCTTAAAGTAATAGCACTTGCATTAGGCTTCAGATTAGGAATAGTTTAGGAAGGTATCTTACTAGAATCTCTAGCTTCAAGTCTCCCAAGGGCACTAGACATTTGATCAAATTGGTTCTCCAAGTTTTGAATGCTAGCCTTGGTCTCTTGTTGAAATTGCACTTGATTAGCTTGCATAGTGGCCACATTAGAAGTAAGAGACAGAATCATTTCCTCCGTAGACATGGATGGAGTGGAGGTTTGACCTTGATAGGAAAATGAATTCGAACCTTGTTGCCTCAGAATGAACCTTGGTTTAGATTCACCAAATTGTTGCCTAAATGATGAGCCTTGATTTTGTTGGCCTTGTAGTTGCAAACCGCCTTGTGGATTCCCATATTGGAAACATGGATGGTCTCTTCGGTCTCCTCTTGGAGAAGTGGGCACCGATCGGTGACATGAACATTGGATGAGCAAAGACCACAAGCTTGCACTTGTTGCTTGTTCCCCATGATCATCTCCCTCATTAACGAAGTCAAATCTTCAACCTTGCTCTCTAATAATGAGTTGGAGCTATAACTTGCCGTGCTAACTCTTTTTGTTGTGGATCCCACACTAAATGGGTGTGAGCTAGAATCAAGCTCACTCATCAATGCATTAGCGTCATCCGGATTCTTGTTGAGTATTCCACCACCACTAGCACCATGAACCATCCTAGCATCTTCAGGATATAATCATCCAACAAAGTAGAGGATGAGATCTTGGTGACTATACCCATGGTATGGGCATCGTGCACATAAATTCTTGAATCGCTCCCAATACTCATAAAGTGTTTCATCATCTTTTTGCTCCACATTTGAGATCTCCTTCTTAAGATGATAAGATTTGGAGGCGGGAAAATACTTTTCAAGGAACACCTTCTACAGTTCGGCCAAAGTAGTGATACTACCCGGTGGAAGGTAGTACAACCAATCATTACCGGAATCCTTTAGTGAAAAAGGAAATGCCCTCAACTTGATTTGCTTTTCGGTGACACTATTCGGTTTCATGATAGTGCATAACACATGAAATGCCGATAAATGTTTGTTTGGATCCTCACCACTTAACCCATGGAATGAGGGTAACAAGTGGATCAAACCCGACTTCAACTCAAATGTGACACCTTCATCCAAGTCTGGAAATGTAATGCACAAAGGTTGTCGAATAAGAACGGAAGCGGTGAGCTCCTTCAAAGTTCTAGTTTCTCTTGCCATGTTGCTCTTTTCTTTCTCCTCTTTCTCGTCTTGCTTGTCGAATTGAAGATTTCTCCTTATCTCCCTTCATATCTGAAAAAGAGTTTTCTCCAATTCTAAATCAGAATCTTACAACTTCTTCTTAGTAGAACGGGTGTCCATCATAAACCCAAACACCAAAACAAAACTAAAAATAAATAAGCAATTTCACAAATAAATAAACAATAGTCTTCCCCGGCAACGACACCAAAATTTGGCTAGGCTTGTCGCGAGTCTCCAAATTAGTATTTTTAACTACTATAAACGCAAACTAATAGTAAGTGTAAGTAGAGGTCAATCCCACAAGGAAGGTCTTTTTTTTATTACATGTGTGCTAAAGGAAGTAAATAAATGGGGGGTTTTGATAAGTTGATGTTCTAAGTCTACTAAAACAAAAATGAAATGAAATATAAAGGCAATAAAAATAACTGAAAATGTGGAACAAATTTCAGAATTATTCTTGGACCAAGTAATTTCCACCAATACGTTATGAATTAATCATGGACTCTTTTACTCTATTTCATTAATCTATACTTTGCTATGAAGTTGTTCACTTCTAAATCTACTTATGAATGATAATTAGTTACAAGCGTAAACAATTAGTCCTCACAATATCGTCAATTCAGTCAAGCGCTCAATTTTATCGAGATTGTAGATTAAAGCGATGGAATTTAGCAAAGATAAACGAATGAAGAAAACAAGCGTTGCTTCACATTTGTTCATACAAATTTAGTCCTTTATAACTCAACGATGATGAAAAGCATACGAATTGATGAATTATAATTGCTACAATGGAATAGATAAACAAACAAAAGATTCATTCATCTAATCTAGCAATGGTTAATTAACTAATAACAACTAGTTGATCATTCTAGGTGCATAATTAACAAACCAACAATAATTCAAACTTAATTTGATACTCTAATAATGAAATAGAAATAGTATAAGAATCTTACAATTAAAACTAACTTAGCTTCAAGAACTTGTTCCAAGAAGTAGAACTTAGCCTTCCATACAAAATAACTAAAACAAAATACAAATTGAAAGTATTTTTCTATGTATTATGATGATTAAAAAATGGAAGAAGATATCTCTAATTTGATCAACAATCCCTCCTTTTATAGGTCTTCAAAGAGCATCTTCATAAATCCTAATAAAGCCTCATAAAATCTCATAAAGTGTGAGCATAATTGCCGAATTAAAGTAGAATTAGAGTAGTAGTCGGACTTCAATGCTGAGCCGTGCCCTGCGGCTTTTTGCCGCGCCACGCGGCTAGTAAAACAGGCATATTTGCCGCGCCCCGCGGCTCCCTTGAGCGACGCTTCCTCTTCTTCACTTGTTTCCGTGCTTTGACCTTCATCTTTGGGCCTTGACTTGCTTTCAAAATCAACACTGTCATGACTTCCTTAGCCCAATACCAACCTCTAAAGAAGCCCTTCTCCACTCATAGCGAGAAATCAATCCAATTACCCCATTAAAACACACAAGTCCATTACAAAACCAACACCCAAGACATAAGCACTAAAATCCCCAAGTATGCTTTTTAACCTATCATTTAATCATCAAAATAACCTTATTAACCCCTACTAAACTAGACTAATCAATCATTGGTAGCTTACGAAAGGGTGTTCAAACACGATGATCGTTGACCAACTTTTGCTCCTTTTATTCCTTCCTCTCTACCATTGAACCAAAGAACATAAAGGAAGCTCTCACTGAACCAGATTAGATCGTTACCACGCAAGAGGAATTACAACAATTTGAGAGGAACAAAGTTTGGCACTTCGTTCCTAGACCAAAGGAACGATCAGTTATTGGTACTAGATGGGTGTTCAGAAATATGCTGGATGATACGGGAGCTACTGTACGAAACAAAGCAAGATTGGTTGTTCAAGGATACAATCCACAAGAAGAGATTGATTAAGATGAAACCATCGCTTCCGTAGCTTGTCTTGAGGCTATCGGATTGCTGATAGCATTTGTAACTCACAAAGGACTTAAATTATTTAAAATGGATGTTAAGACTAGACCTGCCAAAAGCAACCCGATCCGAATGAACCGACCCGAAAAGGATGACCCGAGACCCGAAACTAACCCGTGTAGCAAAACCCGAATATAATCCGACCCGACCTAAACTTGACCCGAAGTGCATTGATCCGAAACTGACCCGACAACCCCGAAATGACCCGATCTGAAACCACTAACACGAAAATGACCCGAAAAATATAACTCCAATTGAACAAAAAATACTCGAAATGACTATATGCACTTTTGTTTTCTTAATTATTAACTCGAAAATGACCCAGAACCGAAACAACCCGACCCGTTGACCCCGAAACTGACCCGATCAACTTACCCAGAAATCACCCGAAACCCGAAACAACCTGACCCGACCGGAACTAACCTGAGAATATGATAGACCCGAACTGGCCCGACCCGAATTGGCCCGGCTCGAACCCGATCCGATTGACCCGTTTGCCAGGTCTAGTTAAGACCGCGTTTCTTAACGGATATCTGGAAGAAGAATTATTTGTTAAGAAACCCCTCGGATTCTTGGATAATAAGTTTCAAAACCCTGTTTTTAAACTAGATAAAGCGTTATATGGTTTGAAACAAGCACCAAGGGCTTGGTACAATAGATTGTCAAAATTTTTGAAATTTGAGGGGACAAATATGTTAGATTTACAAATTTACGTAGATGATATTATTTTCGGTTCAACTAATAATAAACTTTGTGATTTTTTTTCAGAGTTGATGACCTCAGAATTTGAGATGAGCATGATGGGAGAAATCAAATTCTTCCTTGGACTACAAATCCAACAAACCAACCAACAAAAATACATCAAATAGCTAATCCGTAAGCTTGGTATGGGAAATTTTAATCCTATGGCCACTCCTATGCAATGGTCATGGATAAGAAATTAACTAAAGATGAAGATGATAAATCTGTCGATGAGACAACTTATCGAGGTATCATTGGCTCACTTCTCTATTTAACTGCAAGTAGACCGGATATAATGTTTAGTGTATGTGTTTGTACTCGATTTCAATCGTATCCTAAAGAATAACATCAGGTGGCAGTTAAGAGAATTTTGAGGTATTTGATTGGTAAATCTAAACTATACCTATGGTACCCTCATGAATGTAATTTCTATCTCATAGGGTATTCAGATGCAGATTATGCAGGTTGTTCACTTGACAGAAAAAGTACATCTGGCTTAGCTTTATTTGTTGGTGTAGCCTTGGTATGTTCTCAATTACTTTGGCTTAAGCAACAATTATGTGATTATAGTGTGAGTGTTGTTTGTGTTCCTATTTTATGTGATAATAATAGTGCAATTATTATTTCTAAAAATCCAACTCAACACTAGCGTACTAAACACATAGAAGTTGTTGGGGTAGGTGTCCTCCACAATAGTGTGTTTACTTAATAAATCTCATTAAATGAATATTACAGGGATATAATTTATATAGGCAGCTGGTCAACGTATATCTGTAACGCTTGGTCGGCTAGGGTTTGACGTTATCGTCGTATGACGGCGGTGTCCAGCTGATCCATTTCGGTCACACCTATAGAAAGGAGCCCCAATAGAAAACTAATTATTTGTATATTATGATACAGTTTAATTAGTCCCTTATGTATATTGACTAATAGTTAGTCAAGTGAATATTGTTGAGATGAAGGAGTTTGGAACTCGAGCCTAATGGGTTTGTTAATCAGTTATATGATAATGGACTACTAAATTATTTATCTAGTTTAATATGATTAAATGAGACGTTATTTAGTAATTAATGGTTAATGTACTAAATTCCATGAGGTATTTATATAACTCGTGAGGTAGAGGTAAAAGCCTAATTATAATTACAAAAGTTTGTAATATTAGCCAAATGGTTATCCAATGACCCATTATATATTGATATAATAGTCAAATATCACTTAAAAGTTAAGTGTATATTATTTAGTTATTTGTATCATTTAATTGTTAAATGGACCAATTGTGACTTAAATATATTAGATAATCAAGTATTTGACTTATAAATATATGTGGGACAAATATTAAAAGTCAAATAAGACCCATAATTAACAAATGGACTAAAATAAAGGGAAAATTCCACCAAAAGTTAGACTATATTTCCACCCACCATTTGATGACATAATGGTGATTATTTCATCAAATTCCACTCATATTTTGCCTATAAATACCATGCTCTTAGGTTATTATTAAGATGATGAATGTTTGCACAAAGATTGGAAAGGTGAACAAGTGAACAAAAGATGTTCATTTTTCTATCATCAAAACCTTATTTCACAATGCTAGATGAACTTACTAAGTCCCAAGTGTAGAGACATTCCTCTTGGATGCACCTAGACTATCCCAAATCGTCTCGTTATCACACAATGCTAGATGTGATAACAAGCCTCCTTCACCTTATTATCACTACTACAAATAGTTATATAAGTTGATGTGTGTATGTATGAGAATGTAGTAAGAACAACTTGTTTGTTCATATTTTCTAGTGAGATAAGTTAATCAACAAACACACATAACCTTTTGGGCTTGCTTGGGATGGGGGTAATTATTACGGGAGTAATAGAGCTTAAATGAACTAAAAAATGAAGGGAAGTGAAGGGGTTGGAGATGGAAATGGATAGAATTGGGAAAAAATAGTGTAATAGTCCCTCTATTAAGGGAGTAAAAGTTACCTACCTCCCCCCTCAAGTAATGCATTACCTCCATATGGAGGTAATAATTCCTCTCTCACCTCCTCTTTACCCCCTCCATAACCACCACAAAGCACCAACCTCCTCCAATTTCTTCTTGTTTTAGCTTCCATTACTCCCTTAATAATTACTCCCATCCCAAGCAAGCCCTTTATGTGAAGTAGAGAAGAGAACTTATTCGCTTCTCTTTGCACTTGAGCACACCGGTTTTGGGAGATGGGAGGGGGACAAGCATGCTTGCTTTCTCCCTTACCCATGTAGCTAGTGTAGGCTTAGGTTAGTCAGGGTATTAAACATGTCTTAGCATTTAATCTCAAGGCATGATCATACTGACCTACAACACCCCAAAAACAAGTTATACATAGGTTAATATGGGATCCATTTTATCTTATACATTTTGTCAATTGTCATATGTGTGGCATGTGACACTTAGCATGTATTTGAGCTTATAAAATCATATTTAATGATTATATACAATCTTACAACAAATATACGTGTGAAATGGTCCATCTCATATAATGTACAACTTATTTTAATTATATTAACCAATTAGTCGTATCTCTAATGTTTCATAAACATCGTACAACTTTGGCAATATAAAATTTAATCACCAAAATGTATTTCATATAATCATATAGTAGTAAGATAATTCTCATATACAGATTGAACGTATTCAATCCAAGGGGTTAATTAATTTGTAGCAAAATACAATTAATTTACTTTATGATTTGAGAATCGTCCTTTCGGTGTGACCTCAAGGGATCAATTGATCACCATCGTCATACGACAGTAATGTCCAACTCTAGGAAGCCAATCATTACCAATTAAGGTGGATCAGTTGACTATAATATTAATCATCCCTTTATATTCTTGTTAATGAGATTTAATTAAGTGATCACACTATTGTTGAGGACACTGACTCCAACAATCTCCCACTTGTTCGCAACAAGTGTGCGTCACCAATTCTCTTGTCCTATTTTAATGTCCCACTCAATGCAATGTGTCTTGTAGATCATACTTGCATGTGATCATATCTAGAGGGCCTTCCTCGATCTGGAGAGTAACTGACTGACCAGAATTATCTACCGTAGATCCCTTCCGAGCGTGGCCACGCATTTCCAGCTTACTACTCCTCGAGTGGCCTTGAGATATTTGTTAACCATGATAAGGAATTCCTATCGCTTTATTCCCTTCGTACACTCACAGTCCTTCATGGCCCAATAATTGCCCATTGACCCCCTTTTACATAATGGCTTGGGGCAAAAATCAAAGTCAATCAGAAACTATGCCGACTTGGGCGAACAATCTTTAGGCTAAAGAATTGACTAATCAAGAATACTATATAAGCTTTGGCCACTACCAGGCTTTATGAATTGCCAGAACTCTATAAACGGTCATTGCCCGACAAAGTGTCCCATACAGTCTGTCGATGTGATCGACTAGTCATCTAATATGACTCTATGGCACTTGAACTTGCCATCAATCGCATCACACTCCAGTTACTTCGAGACGTCACCTCATATAAGTGACTAGGGGCTAAACCTATATCAATCCAGTTCACTTTAATAAGGTTCAAAGTTGTCCTTACAACCTATTTGAATTTTACAAAGTAAATGAAAGTTTAGAATAAAACTTTAAATGATAAATGCGATTATCATATACTCCCTCCTATTCAATGTATTCTTCCCCTTTCATTTTGGCTCTTAGATTAAGGAAATGAATTTTGACCACACAAAACACAATACCTCACATACAAATGAATTTAGACCACACAAAACTCACTACCCCACATCCAAAAAAGGAATTAGGGAAGAAAACATCAATAACCGAAAAAGGAAATAGGGAAGAATACCATGAATAGGAGGGAGTATGAATAAACAACACAAAGTTATTATTTCATATCTCATAATCTAATACATGTTAGGCATACGCTTATGACCCATGGATATTACATGTTGGTCATGCTTAGCCTGCGATAAAGGCTTGGTTAGAGGATTCGCAATGTTATCGTCTGTCACAACCTTACAAATCGCTACTTCCTTTTTTTCAATGTAATGTCTAATGACATGAAACTTTATGAGTACGTGTCTAGATTTGTTGCTAGACTTGGGCTCCTTTGCCTGAAAGACGGCCCCATTGTTATCACAATAGATTGTGATGGGATCCTTGGCAGAAGGAACTATCCTTAGTCCCTCTAAGAACTGCCTTATCCACATAACTTCTTTTGCAGCTTCAGATGCTGCAATGTACTCAGCCTCCATTGTAGAATCCGCAATGGTTGATTCTTTGAAGCTTCTCTAGCTTATTGCTCCACCATTGATCATGAAAACAAAGCCAATCTGTGTCTTCATATCATCTTTATCAGTTTGGAAGCTCGAGTCGGTGTAACCCTTTACACTCAATTCTGAGTCCTCTCCAAACACAAAGAATGAATCCTTAGTCCTTCTCAAGTACTTAAGGATGTTCTTGACGGCTTTCCAATGTTCCTCACCTAGGTTAGCTTGATATCTACTTGTCATGCTCAAAGCATACGAGACATCTGGACGTGTACACATCATGGCATAGATGACCGATCCAACGGCGGAAGCATATGAGATCGATTTCATGCGTTCAACATCCTCGGGTTTGGTGGGTGATTGTGACTTGCTCAAAACCACCCCATTACCCATAGGAACGAAACCTCTTTTGGAGTTTTTCATGCTGAAACGACGAAGAATTTTATCAATATAAGATTCTTGACTTAATGCCAGTATCCTTTTTGCTATATCTCTATAGATTCGGATACCTAAGATTCGGTGTGCACCGCCCAAGTCTTTCATTTGGAAATGACTTCCCAACCACTCCTTCATGGAAGACAACATTGGTACATCATTTCCGATGAGGAGTATGTCATCTACATACAAGACTAGGAAGACCACTTTACTCCCACTAAACTTCATGTATAAACATGGTTCCTCGACACTTCGAGTGAAACCATTTTCTTTTATCACATGATTAAAACGATGATTCCAACTTCTTGATGCTTGCTTAAGACCACAGATGGATCTCTTAAGCTTGCACACCATGTTAGGATTATTAGGATCTTCAAAACCCTCAGGTTGTGTCATGTACACATCCTCCTCTAAATACCCATTTAGAAAGGCGGTTTTGACATCCATTTGCCATATTTCATAATTATAAAATGCGACAATTGCTAACATTATCCAAATTGACCTTATCATAGCCACTGGAGCAAATGTATCATCATAATGAAGACCATGGATTTGCGTGAATCCTTTTGCCACCAATCGTGCCTTGTAGACATCATCATGTCCTTCTATGCCATTCTTTACTTTAAAGATTGATTTACACTGAAGGGGTCGAACTCCTTTAGGTAAATCAACCAAGTCCCATATATTTCGGATTTCATGGCCTCTAGCCATAATGTGGAATTGGGACTAACCATAGCCGCCTTGTAGGGTGGAGGTTCATTACTTTCTAAAAGTAATATGTCAAGCTCACCTTCCCTTCCTTCGATGATACATATGTATCTATTAGGTTGGCGACTTACTCTTCATGACATTCTCCTTTGTACAACTTAAGAATTGGACGGCAATGAAACATTTTCATTCGTCTCTTCTTCTATTGTGGCTCTTGAACTTGATTAATTTCTTCATCTCCATCAAGCATCTCATCAAGTTCAAATTCTCTCCCACTTTATCTCTTAGAAATAAACTCTCTTTCCAAGAAGACAGCCTCACGAGCCATAAACACTTTATCCTCCTATGAGTTGTAGAAGTAATATCCACGAGTTGTTTTAAGATAACCTATAAAGACACATTTGTTAGACTTGGGAGCTAGCTTGTTAGTCGACTTCTTCATGACAAAAGCTTCGCAACCCCATATCCTCATGTATGAGAAATTAAGGACTTTTCCCTTCCATAACTCGTATGAAGTCTTTTCAACAGCTTTTGTTGGGCTTTGGTTTAATGATCTAATTGTCGTTTCAAGCGTAGATCCCCAAAATGTGTTTGGTAAACTTGTTTGACTCATCATAGATCGTACCATATCTAATAGGGTTCGGTTCCTCCTTTCTGAAACACCATTGAGTTAGAGAGGTTCCAGGTGGAGTTAATTGTGATACGATACTACAATCCTTTAAGTGAGAGTTAAATTCATTGCAAAGATATTCGCCACCACGATTGGATCATAAAGCTTTTATCCTTTTGTTCAATTGGTTCTCTACTTCGTTTTGAAATTCCTTGAATTTCTCAAACGCCTCAATTTTATACTTCATTAAATAGACATAGCCATATCTACTTAAGTCATCGGTAAAAGTGATGAAGTAGTCATAATTTTCTCTTGCGGTGATACTCATTGGTCCACATACATCGGTATGTATGAGGCCCAACACGTCACTTGCACGTGTTCCCTTTCCTAGAAAAGGAGCGTGAGTCATTTTTCCTAAGAGGCAAGATTCACATACTCCGTATGATTCGAAAGCAAATGGTTTAATGATTCAAGTCGAAACTAGTCTCTTTATGCGTTTCTCGTTTATGTGACCTAATCGACAGTGCCAAATGTACGATTGATTTGGCTCACTTGTTTTGAGTCTTTTGTTTTCAATGTTGTAGATATTGGTGGAGTTAGTCGTGTTAAGAACATAAATGCCATTTATGGCAATGGCTTGACCCAAGGCTAAGTCTCCTTTGAACAAATTACAACGATTGTTTTTTATCATAAAAGAAAATCCTTAAACGTCTAATACCGAAACGGAAACAATGTTCTTTGACAATGACGGTACATAATAACAATTATTAAGATGCAACTCAAAGCCATTTGCTAAAACAAGCACATCGGTCCCCTTGGAGATGGCGGCTACCTTAGCTCCATTTCCCAATCTGAGATTCATGTCACTCTTGCTTAGCTCCTCCACATCCCTTAAACCATGTACATGATTACAAAGGTGAGAACCACAACCGGTATCCAATACCCAAGTTGAGGTGGTTGTATAATTTATATCGACAACATAGATCTCGGAAGAGATATTACCTACTGAAGTAACCAGTCCATCTTTGATATCATCCAAGTACCTTGGGCAATTTTGCTTCCAATGTCCGAAGTCATTACAATAATGACATTGATGATCAATTTGGGCACCCTTCTTCGTTTTTGATGTGCTAGTCCCACTAGTCACTCCCTTTCCAGATCTGGGTTTTGGGCTTCTACTCTTACTACTCCTTCTCTTAAACTCTTTCCTCTTAATAGAAAGCACACTCTTGCTAAAGCTCCCACTAGATTCCTCATCTTTCTTTGCTTCTTTAAGCGATAGAGATCGAAATGCCTCGGAAATTTTGGATTTTCCTTCAAAAGGTCCACTATTGATAGTGGTGGGTAAGCTGATAGGAATGGGAGGAGTTGTTTTGTTGTAGTAGCAAAATTTCCCATCTTTACCAATGCCAATGTGTAGTTCCCTTTTATAATGTTGGGGACAATTATCGTTTAAGGTGCATTTCTCTTCAAATGATTGAAGCCAAGTATCAATGGTAATAGGTGTAATATCGTCAGACGATTCCATTGCGATAAATCAAATTAACTACGAAATTGGAGATAAAAAGTAAATATTAACATTTATCGTTTTGTAAACTTGTAAACACTTTAAGCAAGTTTGACATTAATATAATGACCTCTACCCAATTACATAAATGATTCCAAGACCTAAATCCTATATTAACTCAGGTTTATGTGAGCCACGGACTCCACGACCTTTATCAATATTATTTGGTGGGTTAACTCTTTAACCGATTTTACCATTAGAATTCTTGGTCGATATAATACTTTATTATCATCTTTAGCGCGGAACACATGGGCTACGGACCCTAATCTCTCCGTTGAGTTCAAAAAAAATTTGATCCAATAACGATTTATTGCCCCACTACACAATGTAATAAGTGTAGCACCTTGGTGAGCCGAACCTACTTCCTTACGAAATTGGGATGCATGGGTTCTACTATTTTTTAAGGCTAAGTCTTAATTACAAAATAGAGGTCAAGTCAATTTATATTATCTTTTTCCTTTTAAGTGAACTAATTAGGCGAACTATCGATAATTTTATTGACGCGGTCGATTAATTCGATAAAATGCATGTGTTGTTTATATGGCGATTTGGCATCACTACTACAAAACATTAAATAGACATCACTAAATAGGCATCAGATTTTTTAAAAAATCCGATGTATAAATTTATACATCGGATTTTTTAAAAAATCAGATGCCTATTCAATTATATAGACATCGGACTTCTATAAGAACCCATGTCCATTTAAAATGTACTTATATAGACGTCAGAGGTATTAAAAACCGATGCATAAATAAGAAAAGTAACTGGCGCAAACATCATTTTATCAGTGAGTTTTTTTTTAAAACAAATTATAAAATTACAACACAATATTTCTCCACCCATTCTTCTAACTCATTACCGCTACACCGCGCTCAAAACTCCTCAACTGCGAAATCCTTCTTCTTTTCATTCCTCAACCGCTCCTCCATCACCAACCATCATCGCCGTTGCTCTATCAACGGCCATCATCCGTTCTTCTTAATCACAGTCCATCATCACTTCTCCTCCATCGGTACTTGTCTGCTCCTCTAATTTGTCTTTATTTTAATTTAGGGTTTTTTTCTGTTTGGATTTTGATTTGTTATTTTAAGTTTTTAGTTTATTGATTAGTTAATTGCTTAGTTTAAATGTTCTTAATTTAAGGATTTATCTTATTTTAGGGTTTTCCGTTGTTAAATTACGTGTTGTTGTTGCTGGTATTGTTCATTATTGTAGGTGCTATTGTTGCTGGTTTAGTTGGTTTTACTATCTTAGTTTTTGGATATAAAAGTAAATAAGAGAGATTAACTTGGCTGGATTTTGTTGTTTCTATTTGGCATATCATTTGATCGATCCCTGATCAATTGGTCACTTTGAGGAATTAACTTGGCTGGATTTCGTTGTGCTAAACTATCATAGACTCTTGCTTAAGACGGGTACGATCCGTCTTAAGCTTAAGACATGTCAAATTCTACTACATGGTGGTAATAAAAACAATACTTTTGTTATTTCCTAGACAACAAGTAGGGTGAGTTGATATGTATTTGACCCGTCTTAAGTTTAAGACGAATAGTGACCGTCTTAAATGAGAATTGTATTAAGCTACAGATCATAAGAAAATGCTACCCCATCTATTGTAATAGCTAGCAACCAATATCTAAAGCAATTGTCAATAAGCATGTATCTTCAGGAAAGATATGAAGCATCAAATGTAGTAGGTAGCAGCAAATATTGTAAATAGTTGTTAAGATTTGAGTCTAGACAAATTAAATAAGATTTGAGTCTAAACACGACTTAAAAAAAAATTGCATATTGTCAATATTTGATACACAAGTAACTCTAGAAACAACTATACATCAACTTCCTTAAGACCACAAAACTAAACTTGAAACGGTTATATATACACTTTCGTACGTATTATGAGTTGATGACAAATCATCTTATATATGTGTTGTATTGGAATAATTAATCGGTTTGGGTTTGTGGCATTTAGCAAATCTCAGCCACATTTGATTTCCAATCATCTTTGTATTTTTTCATCTTTCTAACTAAGATGTGAATAGAATGATGGAAAATGTCAATGGTGGACATTGTCTCTAAGTACCAACACATTTCTGATGAAGCGAACAAAGCACAGAAACTTACCAAAGTTGTTAAAGCACCAGTTAATGTTGGTTTTTTGTGTAAAACAAATATGAGAAGAGGTGTTGTATTAGAATAATTTTAGTAGTTAATAACACATATTGTCAAGTTTGCTCGAATTTAGTTCCATGTCGTATATTGTTGATATGGGTACACTCTTAAAAGTGAATTAACACATAATGTAATAACTTGTTTGACATCTTATGTTTGTGACGGTTCAATAGACATCTTGTGTAGTAACCCTCCTCCCCCCGTTTTTTTTTTCCAAAATGCACCTATGTCATAGGTATATAAGAGTTTATGGCTATGAAGGGGGCGCAAGAAAGTCTAGCAAAATGCCACGATAGATAAAGCTTGAGGTAAGTACTTGTCGTGTTATATAATTTGTGCGACCGTGTTATATAATGTATATGGCCTGGCTCCACACATACAATTTTTTCTTTGACGTTGTTCACTACTTTTGTTAGAAATAAATGTGTCATTTATACTCATGACTTGTTGTTTTAGTGTCCCTGACAACCAGGTATAACAGAACGTGGTTACTAGATTATGCGGTACATGATGGAGATCGTCACTAGTCCAAATTCGATGCGTTCTCTAGATAAGGTAGTTTTTTGAATCTCATTCATTTTTTGAAGTTAAGTATTCATTGTATTTTTTGCCTTCGCATGGCGATATCCACATTGTAGTGTCGTACTAAGTTAGCTCAATATTATTTGATCCCCTCACTTTTCCTTCAAATAATTTAATCAAAACAAAGAGTAAAAGATATTTTTTCCTTTGTCATTTGTGTATCGGCTTGTTTCACCATCTAACCAACAAATCTTGCAGTTTGTATTGCACACCAGTTATACTGGCAATATCTTTTTGAGCATGCAATGCTCTCATATATTTCAAATTTCACTTAGTTTAATGTTATGTTTTAATTTTACATGAATCATTGGATTTGAAGAGGTGACAAGTCTAAAGTGACGGTCAAGGAGTACGAGTTGTTAAGGAGGGATTTCGTCACTGGCTGCTTTGGATTTTGTTATGAAAGATGGCAAGGATACTCGTTCGGCTAAGTAAGAATTGAAAGTGGAGTCGCCGATGTAACATTAATTTTGTAGACGGGTTAGTTGGTTAAAGATTTTTTGATAATTGACGTGGAATAATCGGTTGTGTGTATAAAGATATTTGTCATACTTGTTAACAATTGAATTATCTTGCATTTGTGATTATGTGTATGATTAATATATTGAGAAATATTAGCGGTATTTATTTTTTTTTATGAAAAAATTAATAATAGACATCGGTGTTTTTGGATATCTGATGTCCATGGCCTTAAATAAACATCAGGTTTTTTTAAACATCTGATGTCTATATAAGATATAGACATTGGATTTTCAAAAAATCTGATGTCTATTTTCAAATAGACATCAGACTTAAGACTGATGTATAAGCATAAAGTATATACATGTGTCAACTGTGCATCAGTTGCAAATCTGATGCCTATTAATGAAAAAGTCTGATGTCTACGATGATTTTTGTAGTAGTGCATGCATGTAACATATAAATAAAATGCAAGCATAAAATAAATTCCTAGTATGGCCTTCCTAAAATAATAGAAATTCAAATTAACTATTACAAATTTGAAAACCAACTCCTTGGTCCCTTGAACTTCATGTGCACGCCTCCCAAGGATACCGTCTCTTTTGGAACGCCTTTCCAAATGGCACCGTTTATAGGAAACTCTGGGATTACAAGTGATATAATAAAATTACAAGGCTTTTCTATTATAAATTTGCAAAATAAAATGAAATAATACAATAAAAGTGATACGAGATCACATTAAATTACAACCGAATCAATATTCCTATACATTTCGGGTTATATCGATTAAAAACTAAGGCCATACTAAGACAAATTACATAATTCAAAAATTACATAAATCAAAATGACATTCATTCATTAAAAATGCAGCATAATTATACGTAAACTCATGCAAAATTAATGTGCCAAATGGCCCTAATAACCTTATATCGTATATAAACCCGGTTTTATGGAAATACGTGATAATAACTAATTAAAATCACAAATTAATACTTTAATCGAATTTAAGTCCAAGTTAATTACCCTAACTGTTTTAGGATTCAAAAATTAGTCTCCAGTAATTATTTGACGATAATTCAACTCGGTTTTGCATTATTGCTCGGTCTTGACCCTTACTAACATAACTTTTATGTAATAATTCCAAATTAAATTACAATAATTTTAAAATTTGAAAATTAAAATTTCTAATATTCTGGAAAATTTCCAGGAACATCTAGTTATTATTAATAAGGATTTGGGGTGATCTTATTGGGTGGATCAAGGAAGGAGGTTTTCAAATTTGAACAGTTGAAGACTTGGAGTATCCATCATCATCATCCTACATCAACAAGGAGTTGTTGATCATCAATTCCTCCATTTTAAGGTAAAATGAGGTACTTTCTTTAAGACTATTTCATTAACTATACCATGCATGCATGTAACTAGATCTTACTTAAAACTAAATTATGGTTTAGTAACTAATTAGAAGTGTCTTATTAGGAAGTCTATTACTTTCATGTGGTTAGGTTATTATACCTACTCATAAGACTCTTCTTATGATTAACTAATTAACTCTTTAATTAATTTATGCAAGATCTAGTTACATGATAATAAAGTAAACGAGATGAAGAGAAGAACGGTTTCCTCACATTGCTTGTGTCGAGGATGGGAACAAGGAAGGGACTCCTTCCTCTCCTTGTTCTTGAGCTAATAGATCTAGGGATGAACTTCCTAGTTCCCAAGTATAGAAACACTCTTCTTGGATGCACCTAGACTATCCCAAATCGTCTCCTAATCACACAATGCTAGATGTGATAAGAAACCTCCTTCACCTTATTATCACTACTATAAATATTAATATAACTTGGTGTGTGTAAGTATGAGAATGTAGTAAGAACAACTTGTTTGTGCTTATTTTCTAGTGAGATAAGTTAATCAACAAACACACATAACCTTTTATGTGAAGTAGAGAAGAGAACTTATTCTCCTCTCTTTGCATTTGGGCACGCCGGTTTTGCGAGATGGGAGAAGGACAAGCATGCTTGCTTTCTCCCTTACCCATGTAGCTAGTGTAGGCTTAGGTTAGTTAGCGTATTAAACGTGTCTTAGCATTTAATCTTAAGGCATGATCATATTGACCTACAACCACTTAAAAACCGGTTATACATAAGTTAATATGGGAACCATTTTATCTTGTACATTTTATCAATTGTCATATGTTTGACATGTGACAATTAGCATGTATATGAGCTTATAAAATCATATTTAACAATTAAGTACAATCTTACAACAAATAAATCATACTTAACATTTTAGGTGATGATCTACAAATATACGTGTGAAATGGTCCATCTCATATAATTTACAACTTATTGTAATTATATTAACCAATTAATCTTATCTCTAATGTTTCATAAACATCGTACAACTTTGGCAATATAACATTTAATCACGAAAATGTATTTCATATAATCATATAATAGTAAGATAATTCTCATATACAGATTGAACTTATTCAATCCAAAGGGTTAATTAATCTGTATCAATATACAATTAATTTACTTTATGATTTGGGAATCGTCCTTCCGGTGTGACCTCAAGGGATCAACTGATCACCATCGTCATACGACAATAATGTCAAACTCTAGCAAGCCAATCATTACCGATTAATGTGGATCAGTTGACTATAATATTAATCATCCCTTTATATTCTTGTTAATGTTATTTAATTAAGTGATCGAACTATTGTGGAGGACACTCACTCCAACACATGTGGTATCAGAGCTCAGTCATTGCATGCATGTATGAATTAACCCTAAATATATTTTTTTTAATTTAGACGGTCTTATATTGAATGAATTTTTGTTATAGAAATGGTTTATCATATAAATTGTTTTTTTTCATGTTTATATTTTGTCCATAAATGAGTTTTGGACGAAATTTGGTAATTTTGGTAATTTATTTACTATTTATTATCTTATTTTGAGTAAAAATGACATTTTTATGCTTATTTATGGTTAAATGTTAATTATAAATAGTTCCTTGTTAAATACGGCCATGAATATTTAATATAATCATGAATGTATATTTTAATTAATGTAAGTAAAATTTCATAATTAATTGGTTAATTTTGCATGTTTATTGATTTTTATATGATAAAAGTCGATAAATCGTGATTATATTGTATATAACATTAAAAACGAAAGTTTTTTATAGTCATGAAAATATTATCAAATCACCACAATAAAAGATTTTATGAAAAATATGTTTTTAAAATATGTTTGGTGATTTTTGGATGTTTATAGAATTTTATACGATAAAAACCGATAAATAGCGATTATAATGTTCTCGATTTTTATTCAAAATATTTTGGTTCTTTTTTTTTTGCCATAATTAGGGTCCTGAAAATGTTTCAGACTGATCAAAGTTTTTATTTCAAAAGTTTCAAAAATTTTATGATTAATTTGGATTTATTTCATAAATGTTATGATAAAGGCGATAAACTTGACGTAAAATCGATTAAAGCTAATTAATTTTCATCAAATTAGTGGAGACTAATTTTTTAGTTATAAACCAGTTTATAAAATGAGCTTGAACTTAAATATGGTTTAAGGATTGATTATTGATTTCTAATGGTTAAAAATCGGTAAATTCCATTAAGTATCGCGCTAAATATCAAATGATTGTTAACAAGGGCAAATTGCTATGAATTTTATTTAAAATTATTGATTGATTGTTATTTTTGTATTTGAATGTGATTCATTTATTTTAAGGCATGTTATTTGTACCTTGGCCTAGATTATTTTATAGTCGTTATTTCTCGTAATGAAAGGGAATAATGATTGGGTTGTACTTTAATTTCGATCTCGAATCACCATTTTGTAATATTAATAGATTTGATATTAATAGTTAAAAAAGTATAGTCGGAATTATTTGTAATTCTATTTTATATTGTAATCCATTTTTATCGAGACGGTGGA
Source organism: Heliosperma pusillum (assembly GCA_022085475.1). Classification (NCBI taxonomy): domain Eukaryota; kingdom Viridiplantae; phylum Streptophyta; class Magnoliopsida; order Caryophyllales; family Caryophyllaceae; genus Heliosperma; species Heliosperma pusillum. Next base: position 42,915 of record JAIUZE010047722.1, on the reverse strand, counting down.
TTCCAAAGGACGGTGCCAAATTGGAAGGTGTTCAGATGAAGACCGGTGTTTCATGAAGACGGAGGCTTATTGGAAGTCGTTCCAATGAAGAATCAATGGACCAAGGTGTTCGTTTTCAAAAATGTAATAGTCTAGTTAAATAGATTAGCTAGATTTAGGGTCCATACTAGCAATTTATAATTATTGTTTACATGCTTGTTTTAGTTAATCATGCCAAGTTGCCCAAACATGCATTTATTTTTTTGTTATTATCAATTTATGGTTGTCTAGAATTCACATATTAGTTCACTTAGAGGGAATTGACGACTAATTGACAAGATCTCTCACATTTTTAAAAATTGAGATTAGCCTTACCAATTAGTAACACCTATGAATCCCTTGTTCATTTGGGTCACGCTCTCATCCGCGGGGTGTTCCCTTTTTACCTTTGGTAAGTAGGGTGATAAACGTTATCACACGTAAACTTTGGTTGGACTCAACGGGATATAAAGACAGGTCTTATGTTCCGGGGATAGAGATGGATTTGATTGAATCTATCGATCAAGAGTTCTAAAATGTAGAATCCGTCAATCGTTGACTCACCTTTATTTAGGTCTCGTATGTCTAGCTCACTGCGCCGAGATTTATTTAAAGATGGATCTTGGGATTATTTATATAATTTAGTGAGAGGTCATTATATAAATGCTTTAACTCGTTAAAATCGATTTCTAGTTAATTTACAATAAATGTTTATTTATTCCCCTTATTTTTTCCGTTTGTAGATTATTATATCGTGCCATGACATATAAAAACGCTCCTTTTTCTAAAAACTATTTGTCCCGTTTTTCTAAGGAAATGATTTCTTTGGGAAAAGACGGTAACCATTTTAACAATTGAGAGGGGCATCTCAATAAAACCACAAATGCAAATGACAAAAAACGACTTTTTGATGAACTTTTTTCTTATTTCTACCATTGTTGGATCCTCATTTGAAGAGATTAGACAAGAGTCATGCTTGTTAAAAAATGTCTTGACAAGCGATATGACAAATGTTAGCCAACAGCTGAATGCTAATGCTAGTGGCAGTTCAAGGAAAAACGTTTTGTCTATAAACGTTAAGGACAGAACGAGGTTTAAAAAGAAAACTGGGATGTGTAAGGGCAAAACTAAAATGATTAACAAGTCCAAAATTAGGTAAAATGTTGTCACAGACCATATATGTTTCTATTGTTTCAATGTTGGACATTGGAAAAGAAACTATCCGAAATACTTAGAGGATAAGAAAACAGGGTTTATGACGCTAGCACATTTTATTTCTTCCAAGGTTTATATGATAGATATAAATTATGCTAGTACCACGACTTGGCTATTGCCTACGGGTTGTGGGTCTCACCTATGCAATCATTTACAAGGGTTGAGTAATGTAAGACGACTAGCGGAGGGTGATATCGACCTACAGATGGGAAATGGAACTAAAGTAGGTGTTGTTTCTGTAGGGACATATATACTCACTTTAGGTCCAGGTTTAGAGTTGTACCTTAATAATTATTATTACGTACCAACTTTAAGCAAGAATATTATATATGTATTTGTGTTAGACACAGAAGGATTCACCTTTGTAATTAAAAACAACTGTTGTATCATTTCATATGAGGAATTAGTTTATGGTCAAGCCCCATTAGTTGGAGGTGCTTATGTTCTTGACCTAACTAAAGACGTCTATCATGTAGATAATAAAACACTCAAAACAGGTGATTTAGATCAATCTTATCTATGGCATTCTCTTTTAGGGCACATAAACGACATAACGGGTAAAGAGACTCGTATCAACAACAATTCTTAAACTATTTGATTATGAATCTTATGGTACATGTGAATCGTGCCTACTCGGTAAAATGACCCGTACTCCTTTTACTGGAAAAGGAACTCGAGCTAGTGAGGTATTATGCTTAATACATACATATCTTTGTGGACCAATGACCATCACTGCCGGAGGTGGATATGACTATTTCATTACTTTTACTGACGATTTAGTACATATGGTTATGTCTACTTAATGAAGTATAAAAGTGAAGCCTTTGAAAAGTTCAAAGAGTTTCAGAATTAAGTATAAATCCTGTTAGATAGAAACACTGTGGTATTGTATCACAGCTGACTCCTCCTGGCACACCGCAATTGAATGGTGTGGCTGAAAGCAGAAACCGAACTTTTTTAGACATGGTTTGGTCAATGATGAGTCAGACTGAGCTATCAGATTCATTTTGGGGTTTCGCAATTTTGTCTGCAATATTCTCTCTAAATCGAAGCCCGACAAAAGCGGCTGAAAAGACTCCATATGAGATATGGAAAGGGAGGGTCCCTAACTTTTCATTATTCCGCATTTGGGGTTGCGAAGCTTATGTCAAGAACAAGTCTGACGATAAGTTAGCACCTCGATCTGACAAATGTCTTTTTGTGGGTTATCAAAAGGAAAATCGTGGATATTACTTCTACAATCGTCACGAGCGCAAAGTGTTTGTGGCTCTTGATGCTGTCTTTCTAGAAAAAGATTTTGTTTCTAGGAGACAGAGTGGGAGAAAATTTGAACTTAACAAAGTTCAATAGCCACAAACTGTAAAATTGACGCAAGAAAAAGTTTTCTCCAGGTCAGATTCAGTAGTTGTTCCCTTAAAACCTAGGAGGTCAGGTAGAGCTAGTCACCCACTTGTTAGATACCTTGGCATTATCGAGGAAGGTGGTGATAGCTTAGTTTTACTTTTGGAAATTGACGAGCCTGCAACCTACAAATCGGCTATAGCTAGTTCCGACTCCAGGCATTGGCTTTAGGCCATGCAATCCGAAATAAATTCCATGCACGATAATCAGGTATGGGACTTAGTAGATTTTCCTGAGGGCGTGCCACCCCTTTAGTGTAAATGGATCTTCAAGATCAAAATCGGCGTGGATGGACAAAAATATTTCCACAAAGCTAGATAGGTGGCAAAGGGTTTCACCCAAGTTCATGGTCTTCACTATAACGAGACCTTTGCATCGATCGTTATGCTTCGCTCCATTAGGATAATCTTAAACATTGCTGCCATTTATGATTATGAGGTTTGGCAAATGGATGTTAAAACCGCCTTCTTGAATGAGATTCTAGAAGATGAAGTGTACATGACACAACCTGAGGGTTTTATCGATCCGAATTGTCCTAAGAAGGTATGCATCTTTAAGAGATCCATTTATGGTCTTAAATAGGCATCAAGGATTGTGAATCGTCGTTTCGATCATGTTATAAAGCAGAACGGATTTTCTCGAAGTGCCGAGGAACCGTGTTTATACATGAAGTTTAGTAGGAGTAAGGTGGTGTGTTTTGTCTTGTATTCTGATGACATACTGCTAATTGAAAATTATGTAACAATGCTTACTTCTGCGAATGAGTGGTTGGGAAGTCATTTTCAGATGAAAGACTTAGGAGAAGCGCACCGCATATTAGGTATCCGGATCTATAGAGATAGATCGAGAAGGATTGGCGTTAAGTCAGTAAACTTATATTGATAAGATCTTGACAGGTTCAGTATGAAAAACCCTATGAGAGGTTTTCTACCTATAACGCATGGGATTACTTTGTGCAAGTCACAGTGTCCCAGTGAGCCTTCAGAGGTTGAACGCATGAGCAAGATCTTATATACTTCAACAGTTGGGTCTATCATGTATGCCATGATGTGTACTCGCCCTGACGTCTTGTATGCTTTGCCTATGACGAGTCGTTATTAATCAAATCAAGGTGAAAGTCACTGGATAGCTGTAACGAACATCCTTAAGTACTTGAGAAAGACTAAGGATTCATTCTTTGTGTTCGGAGGTGATTCTAAATTACGTGTAAAGGGTTACACAGATGCCACTTTCCAAACAGATCAGGATGATTTGAAATCCCAATCCGGCTATGTTTTTATGATGAATGGAGGAGCAATCTGTTAGAAGAGTTCCAAGCAGAGTGTCACGACGTATTCGACTTCGGAAGCTGAGTACGTGGCTACGTGTTAAGCCGCAAAAGAAGTAGTGTAGATTTGGCATTTTTTGGAGGGACAAAGAGTAGTGCCCACAGCTGCAGATCATCCTATTCTGTTATACTATGACAACAGTGGAGCTGTGTTCCAGGCTAGAGAGCCAAAATCTAGTAATAAGTCTAGACACGTACGGAAATAGCGATTTGTAAGGTGGGGACTGACGCAAATATTGCTGATCCTTTAACCAAGCCTTTGTCGCAGACTAAGCATGATGGTTATGTTGTTTCTATGTGATTGAGATGGGTACCTGAATTGGTGTAGATTAAATGATATGTAAGTTATTGGATAATGTATCATTTTTTCATATATGATCATCGTATTCATTATTTATTTTATTTTTAAATACTTTGTTTTTCCGAGTAGGTTGTTGAGACAAAGTTAAACCCTATTCAAGTGAACTGGATTAACATTGAATTTGTCCCTAGTTAGTTAATGAAGTGACTCTCGGAGTGACTAGATTGTAAGACGATCGATGGTGGGTTCGACAGCCATAAGGTCATATAATGACTGGTCGATTACACAGGCAGATTGTCCGACACTCTGTCAAACATGACCACTTATAGAGTTCTTTTGTTCCTTGGTCGTGGCGAGGCTTTATAATTTATTCCTTTGAGTCGATTTTTTTGACTAGAGGCTATTTTTCTGAGTCAGTACATTTTTCGTTGGCTTTGGTTTTTGTTCTAGGTCGCACCGTAAAAGGAGGCTAATGGGCATCTTCTGGGTCAATTCTGATCTGTAATTGAACAAAGATGAATAGGTCAAAAGAAATTTTCCACCCTTGTCGAAGTTCAAAATATCTTAGGGCCACTCGAGGAGTAGTGACTAGAAAATGCGTGGCCACGCTTGAAAGTGATCTATGGTAGATTTTATGGTCAAGCAGTCACTCTCCCGATCAAGGAAACCACTCATGATATGATCAAGTGTAAGTACGACCTGGAAGACATCTTGCATTGAGTGGGAGATATAACGGACAAGAGAATCGGTACCACAAAACTTGTATCGGATAAGAGGGAGATTGTTGGGGTAGGTGTCCTCCACAATAGTGTGTTGACTAAATATATCTCATTAGAGGAATATTACATGGATATATTTTATATAGTCAGCTGGTCAACGTATATCGGTAACGGTTGGCCGACTAGGGTTTGACGATATTGTTGTAGGACGGTGGTGTCTAGGTGATCCCTTTCGGTCACACCTATATGAAGGAGCTATAATAGAAAAACTAATTATTTGTATATTATTATACAGTTTAATTATTCCCTTATATAGTTATATATATTGACTAATAGTTAGTCAAGTGAATATTGTTGAGATGAACGAGTTTGGAACTCGGGCCTAGTGGGTTTACTAAACAATTATATGATAATGGACTAATAAATTATTTATCTAATTTAATATTATTAAATGAGACGTTATTTAGTAATTAATGGTTAATGTTCTAAATTCCATGAGGTACTTATATAAATCGTGAGGTGGAGGTAAAAGTCTAATTATAATTACAAAAGGTTGTAATATTAGCCAAATGGGTATCCAATGACCCATTATATATTGATATAATCGTCAAATATCACTTAAAAGTTAAGTGTATATTATTTATTTATTTGTATCATTTAATTGTTAAATGGGCCAATTAAGCTATTAAAAGTCAAATAAGACCCAAAATTAACAAATGGACTAAAATAAGTGGAAAATTCCACCCAAACTTAGGCCATATTTCCACCCACCATTTCATGACATAATGATTATTATTTCATCAAACTCCACTCATATTTTGCCTATAAATACCATGCTCTTAGGTCATTATTAAGATGATGAATTTTTGGCCAAAAATTGGTAAGTTGAACAAGTGAACAAAAGTTGTTGATTTTTCTATCATGAAAACCTTATTACTCATTCATCATCTTTATTATTCATTCATCTTCACAAAAAATCACATGAAAATAAATACTGTATACATCTATATTACTAGTTTAGTAATAATAATAGTATTAATTTGTAGTAAAAGGGTTAGTTCTTATTAATATCTAGTTAGTATTAATAAGGATTTTGGGGTGATCTTCTAGGGTGGATCAAGGAAGGAGGTGTTCTAATTTGAACACTTGAAGACTTGGAGTATCCATCATCATCCTACATCAACAAGGAGTTGTTGATCATTATTTCCTCCATTTTAAGGTAAAATGAGGTACTTTCTTTAAGACTATTTCATTAATTATACCATGCATGTAACTAGATCCTACTTAAAATTAAATTACGCTAATTGAGTAACTAATTAGAGGTGCCTAATTAAGGGTCTATTACTTTCAGAAATTAGACATCATTTACTTAGACACCAAGTAGAAAAGGGGAATATAAGACTTGAATTTTGTAGTACGAAAAAACAATGGGCTGACATTCTGACTAAAGCACTGGCTAGAGAACGTTTTGATACTTTGAGGTTGGAAATTGTCCTAATCAGTGGCAATTAAAATTAGTCATAATATTTTCTTGTCTCAGTGATTGACTAGATTTAGATGAGATTGTATGACTGTGTCCGTATTTTCCGATGCAAGAACTTGCATGTTATAGTATTGTATTATACTAAGAGAATATTCCTTCTAAATTGTCACTATATTATTTGTGAAAATATGAGCAAATTGTATCCTACTTGAGCCAAAATTCCTCACAATATAATCTTTCGAAAAACATAAACCTAGCCATTATTTGTCCTATCTCATGATTATTTAACCTAAATTTCTTTACTAATTTGAAAAAAAAAATGAAAAAGAAAATGAAAAGGAATCTTTACCTAAACCGACCCATCCTACCCTACCCCTAGTCAAACATAGCCTTTCACTTCTCATAATTACCTTATAAATTCACGCATCCCAAATCATCCTACATCACCCTTTTCAAACACCACTCCTCTCCTTCCCGCCACACACTCTCTCTCTTCTTCCTCAAATTTTCCACCTAAACTCTTAACTCTCCTTCACCATTAACATGGATTCCCAAACTTCAACCCGTACCACTCGTCTTAGAACCACTCGCTCTTCAAACCTGCGTCAGGCTAGACCTTCCTCTTTTTCTCCCCCCAAAACTCGCTATGAAAATCCTTCCGACTTGCGTGATGATGCAAGTGCCGCTGGTAAACGCCGCAAGGTTGTCAAGGGTAAGGACAAGGAAGGGGATAAGGTTGTTTTGGAAGAAGTTCTGGCGTTGGTTGTCAGAGGAAGTGACGGCGTCAGCAGGCCACTGTATTGCGAACTTTTGCCTCATGCTACAGAGGTTGAAGCTTTTCGGTTCTTTTCTCAATTCTTGACCTTTCAAAAATAGTCTAAGATCTGTGAGTTTTTGGGTCCTATTTACCCAATTGAGGTAGTCCAGTTTTCTTTTTCGGTTTCCCTCAAAAATGGATTCTTGCATGCAACTGTTAATGGGCGTGATATTTTCATCTCCATTAATGATTTATGCTTGGTGTCACTGTTCCCAATGAGGTACCAAAATAAAACCGAGTCATGAACGGAAGAATATTTATGATGAAGGGAAGGCGGTTGTGAAACAATACTATGACATGGACGCCTCGTTAAACAGTCCCGTACTAACCGGTAATTTCTCTCCAAAACTGAAACTTTTCTTTAAATTTCTTTGGGACACCGTCATACCAAGGAAGGGAGGTCGTGATAAAGTTTCTAGTTACGAGCTACCTTTACTCGTCTTTCATTGTATTATTCAGATAAGCTTGACGGTTACGAAAGCCAAGGTCTCCACTACTGTTGATTTATCTTACGGTATGTGGATATCTCGTCTTTTGGAAGTCAAACAAGTAGTTGACCCAACTAGTTATGGTGTGATGTCTCGTGATGGTATGTGTGATAAGTTTTTAAAATTAATGGGTATTGGTGCTATGGGACCCGAATTGGTGTTTGTAGTTAAAGGTGATCCGGTAGAGAAACCTTGTGGATGGTTCTTTTGTGCTACATAGTGTGGACAAGAAGCTTGATGCTTTTATGTCCAATATATTGGAGACGTTTGAGACTCAGGCCTCAGTGTTGGCAGGTGTGGTCTTGGGTCTGGGTTCTGGTGTTCAGCAAAAGGAATGTTGCTGGTGCTGGTGGTAGTGGAGAGGCCTGTAATGTCAGGAATAATCTGACATCTTGGATGCGGCATGTCGATAGACGTCTTCAATCTATGGAACGCAATCTGTTAGAGGTGCGTCTGGAAGTGTTCCGTCACCGTGATAGGCTGACAAATTTGGCTAGTCAAGGTGGTGCATTGGTGATGGATGAGAAGACGAGGCGGGCAGACATGCGAGTGGTTTATGAAGCAACCGAAGCCCTTACTCGCAAGGTGGTTAACTTTGACATTTGTCTCACCGTGAAGGCTAATCATGTTCGCTCTTGCCTTGATTGTTTAGATTCCCTCGATTTTCGAACCCGTCCCGGCTATGTTACCCCTTATGTGACTAATATTGGTCTAGGCCCTTGAACTTCTCTTCCCTAGCTCTCTAAAAACTATCATATTCAGCCCTTTGGCATTAGTTTGTGTTGGTTTGTATTGACACTTTAGTATTTTTCTTTCTTGAAGTTGAAATAATTCTCTTGTTATAATATGTTTCTGTGAATGATCCATTCCCTCTTTGGATCATATTATTCTCGCCATTTTATATTTGTTCTCATCTTTTCGATGATGTTAAGAGAGGGAAGAAAAGTCCTTGATTTGAGTTGATTTCCTAAGCTTGCTCCTTGTCCAGACCCTTAGTCTCTTAAGGTCTTTAGCTGCTTATACTTTACTCTAGATGGCTTGATCTTGCGTTCAACCCAACTATGATTTTTATAGTATTATGTTGAGGGGGAACTAGCCTTAGTCAAAAATCATTAGAGGCTTGTTGCAGCAGAAGCTAACCTAGAGGGTCTTCATGGACCAGACCATGATTGAGCCAGGGCAAGACAAGCAAGCCATAGCTCAAGCCACAAGCCAAGCCAAGCCTAGCCATGACCAATCCAAGCCTAGCCAAGGCCAAACCAAGCCAATCCAGACCATATCTCACACCATTATCCAAGACACGGTCCAACATAATGCTACTCAATCTGCATCAGTCATTCTTCAGCCTACTAAAAGGTACACCAGGTCAAGCTATCAGCCCCCACCATGGCCCATTGTCAAGGCCACCCTATGAAGTACAAAAATGTCCAGGAAAAGTTTCCAAAGGTCCAACACAAGTCCATGAAAAATACTATTCAAAGTCCAAGCTCATAAAGGGTCCAATAGGGTGAATTTTCCAAACCCAGTCCAGTTGAGGCTATTCTTTTGTTTAGATAGTTGTCAACTAGTTGAGGGAGGCTTATGTGATCACAAATAAAGCCTTGAGGAGTCCCAATAACAAACAAAGCAACCAAGGAATCAGATATGAAGACAAACAGAAGATTTTTCATTTCAGGAAAAATACAAAATCACTTTTCCTGCTTTTGTTCAGACTGTCTTTTCTACTTTATTGTCTGTTCTTGAGAGTTGTTAAGCTCGTCCTCATTAGGAGACTTTTGAAAGTAGTTAACTTAGTTGTTGTGAGTTATTGTTGGCCCTTGGATGAGATTTACATCCTGAGGTCCACATGTGGGAATATATCCGTATACATCCCTTTAATCTTACAGGATTATAATGAAATTATGATTTATATGATTAACAGGTCATAAACGAAATTGCATAATAAACAAAGGGATTAGGAATAACCTTTAGTCCTCGTAAATTCGGCCTAAGAACAGATATCAAAGTAGATATCCTCCTAATCGTAACACCCAAGACTGATCGAGATATGCCCTTGTAATTGCTAGAAAAATTTGAGCGAAAAAGAGTCTGTATCTTTTTGTGTGATGTGAATTAATGATGAATCAATTAGAGAGTTAGAATGAGTAAAACACTACACTTCTACTCACTCTCACACGGCACCCCACTAGGAGAAAAATAAGGGATATTTTTCTCTTATTTTGTTACCATATTTGACCGAAATTCCAAAGTGTATTTGGACTCTTTTTCGGTTATATTAGCTTCCATTTAATATAATGTTATACATATTATATTTGTCTAATATGTTGTCATACATTAATAAGGTCCATTACAACATTTTGCAGTGGATATATTAACATAACAATTATTATGACAATCGTATAATATATACTTCAATTATAAATATCGGTATATTTATAATCCTGCTAATTAAATATAACGGTTTATGTTTAATTACGAATTAACATTTTAATTCGTTTAAGCTCACATTATATACTACAACTAAATATAACATTTTATATTTAATTACGAATTACAGTTAATTCGTCTTAGCTAACATTATTTAATCGTTATTAAATAATTATATCATCATCACATTGACTAACCTTTTAGTCAAAAACACCGACTAACCTTTTAGTCATTTAATAAGGCATCAATATGATTATTTTCTCAAATAATCACATCTCTCAATCACATCCTTTAGGTGTGACTTTTAGGGACCAGTTGATCACCGCCATCTGTATGACAATAACGTCAAACTTATCTAGCAAGCCAACCGTTATCGATAAACGTTAATCAACTGATTACAATACAAAGTATACCCTGTGAACCTACAAAGATTTATTTATGTTATTGCACTAACTGTGGAGGACACTGGCTCTAACAATCTCCCACTTGTCCGTACAAGTGTATGTGCGATAACCGATTCTCACATCCATAATAAATTTCTCCCACTCAATGCAAACCAATTTGCAAAGTTCGTATTCACAAAGGTCGTAGTTTACAAGTGATCAGTATCAAGAGTGGTTTCCCCGACTAGAGAGTAACTTAACTGATAAACGAATCTTCATTCGAGCATGGCCATGCATTTCAGTTACAACTCCTCTAGTGGCCCTGAGAAATATCATATCCTGATAAAGGTTGGATATTTTCTTCAACTCGAATCTTGCAGATACAAGCGCAGTATGAAATGACCCAGTGAAAATCTATTTAGCCTCCTGTTAAGGTCGACCATGAGAAAGAAACCAAAGTCACCCAAAAACTGTCTTTATCTCAAGAGACAGTCGATAGTCAAAAGAATCGACTCTAGGAACACTATGGATGTCCTATCCACGACCTGGCACCTAATGTTCCGAAACATTTAGGACTCCATAACGTCGTCACAAAATGTCCTGCGCAGTATCATTATAACCCGCATCAGTGATCGATCAGTCAACTGTTTGACTTATGGCTCGTTGAACCCACCATCAATCGACTTCACAGAATAATTGCCAGAGTTATCAGCTCATGTAGGCGATTACGGACCAAAACAAAAGATAATGTAATTCAGTTCACTTTGTGGTGTTCAATGTTGTCAGTACAACCCACATGAAAAACAAAATATAAAACAAAACGATGATTTCATAGATGGTTTTATGAAAAAGATACAGGTGTCTAATCCATATAAAACAACTAATACAACTCAGGAACACGTTTGATTCCCATGGAAATAACGTGCCCTTCATGCTTATCATATCTTAACGGTTTAGTGAGAGGATCTGCAACGTTATCATCCGTAGCAATCTTGTCTATCACTATTTCCCTTTGCTCCACGTAATCTCGGATCATGTGAGCCTTCCGTTGTACATGCCTAGACTTGTTGCTGGACTTGGGCTCCTTAGCCTGGAAGATGGCACCACTATTATCACAATAGATGGTGATCGGGTCATCCGAACTAGGAACTACAGTTAGTCCTTGTAAGAATTGACGCATCCATATAGCTTCCTTCGCAGCCTCTGAAGAAGCATAGTACTCGGACTCAGTCGTAGAAATTTGTTTGGAGCTTTTCCAGCTGACCGCAGCGCCAAAGAGTAAACACGAATCCAGACTGAGATTTCGAGTCATCTCGATCCGTTTGGAAGCTAGCATCTGCGTAACCGGTTGCGCATAGCTCAGTGTCACCTCCATAAGTCAATACCCAATCTTAGTCCTCCGTAGGTACTTAAGGATATTCTTAACAGCTATCCAGTGTGTTTCACCTGGATTGCCTTGGTACGACTCGTCATACTTAATGCATATGCCACGTCTGGACGTGTGCATATCATGGCATACATGATCGATCCTATAGCTGATGCATAAGGAATCCGACTCATGCGCTCGACCTCTTCCGATGTCTTTGGTGCCTGAGCTTTACTCAAATGCATCCCAGAGACCATTGGAAGGTTCCCCTTCTTGGAGTTGGTCATGCTGAACCTCTCAAGAATCTTATCTATATAAGACTCCTGACTGAGGGATAACATCCGTCGTGATCTATCTCTGTAGATACGGATCCCCAAAATTCTTTGTGCCTCGCCCAGATCTTTCATCTGGAAGTGGTTCTTTAACCAAACTTTACCGAAGTTAAGAGAGGTATGTCATTCCCAATCAAGAGTATGTCATCGACATACAATATTAGGAAGACAATCTTGCTCCCACTACTCGACAATGATATATAAGCATGGTTCCTCCACCGATCGAGTAAATCCATTCTCTTTTATCACCTGGTCGAAACGATGATTCCAAACCGAGAAGCTTGCTAAGTCCATAGATGGAACGCTTAAGCTTGCATACCTTCTTAGGATTTTTAGGATCAATGAAACCTTCGGGTTGTACCATGTACACTCCTCCTCCAAATAACCGTTTAAGAAGGCGGTTTTCACATCCATTTGCCAAAATTTCATAGTCATAAAAAGCGGCAATCGCTAAGATTATCCGAATGGAACGCAGCAGAACTACGGGTGCAAAAATTCATCATAGTGCAATCCTTGCACTTGAGTGAAACCCTTTGCCACTAGTCGTGCCTTGTATGTACCTGGTTGTCCTTCTACAGAATGCTTTATTTTATAAAGCCATTTGCACTGAAGAGGTCGAACCTTATCAGGTAAGTCAACCAGATCCCATACGTCATTCTCATACATAGAGTCCATCTCGGATTGCATGGCTTCAAGCCATAGCTTAGAGTGGGAATAGGTCATGGCACCTTTATAGGTAGCGGGTTCGTTACTCTCTAGGAGTAAAACGTCATCTCTCCATTCTCCTCGACCATACCAATGTATCTGTCTGGAGGAATGGAGACTCTACCCGACCTTCTAGGTTCCCAGGAATATTGACCGCAGCCGATGATGAAGGAACAGTTTCCTCCATTGGTTGCTCGGTTGTTGGTTCTTGAATCTCCGACAGATCGAAGGTTCCATTACTTGTCCTATTCTCGAGAAATTCTTTCTCTAAGAACGTCGCACTAGCCGCAACAAAAACTCGATGTTCGGTAGGCGAGTAAAAGTAATTTCCAAACATCCCTTTTGGATAACCAATAAAGTATGTCTTGACCGATCGTGGGCCGAGCTTATCGTCATGTCTCCATTTGACATAAGCCTCGCAGCCCCAAACCCAAATAAAGGACAAGTTAGGGACCGTTCCCTTCCATAATTCATATGGAGTCTTGTCTACAGCTTTAGACGGACTTCGGTTAAGTATTAAAGCAGCTGACAAAAGAGCATAACCCTACAATGAGTCAGGTACAACTGTGTGACTCATCATGGATCGAACCATATCAAGTAATGTTCGATTTCTCCGTTCGGACACACCATTCAATTGTGGTGTTCCAGGTGGAGTTAACTATAGTACTACACCACAGTCTTTGAGGTGTTGATCAAACTCATTCGAAAGATATTCGCCACCACGATCTGAACGTAGTGCTTTAATCTTTCTATCCAGTTGGTTCTCAACCTTATTCTGGAATTCCTTGAACTTGTCAAAGGACTCACTTTTATGCTTCATTAAGTAGACATAACCATATCTACTCAAATCGTCCGTGGAAGTGATAAAATACCTATAGCCATCTCTAGCGTTGATTGACATAGGTCCACACACATCAGTATGTATGAGTCCTAATAGGTCAGCAGCGCGCATTCCAACACCTTTGAAGGAAATTCGAGTCATTTTGCCTATGAGACATGATTAACACGTGCCAAAAGATTCATAGTCAAATGGGGAGATAGTCCCATTATCAATGAGCTTTTTCACGCGTTTTTCATTTATGTGTCCCATACGGCAATGCCATAGATAGGGTTGATCTTTGTCACCAACCTTTGCTTTCTTATTACTCACATGCATTATATCTGTGGTTTGATCTAAAACATAAATTCCATTCATGGAAACAGCTTTACCATAAATCATATCGTTTAAAGAGAAAATACAGCTATTATCCTTTATTAAAAACGAAAAACCGTCCTTATCAAGTACGGAAACAGAAATAATGTTTTTCAACAAACTGGGTACATAGTAACAATTATTCAGCAATAACTCAAAACCACTAGGGAGTTGGATTACATATGTTCCCACTGAAACGGCAGCAACTCTAGCTCCATTCCCCACTCGCAGGTCCACATCACCCTTTGCGAGAGTTGTGATGTTTCTTAGGCCCTGCAAATGATTGCACAGATGAGAACCACAACCAGTATCTAATATTCAAGTTCCAAAACTTGCATGGTTGATCTCAATCATATGAATAAAAGAAGAAGACATACCAACAGGAGAGACGCGGCCTGCTTTTATGTCCTCACGGTACACGAGGCAGTTCCTCCTCCAATGCCCAAACTTGTGGCAGTGGTGTCATTCCACGTTACCTTCATCGCTCTTTGTCTTTCCTTGTGAGCTACCGCTAGTCTCACCAGGCCCACTCTTGCCTTGCCCTGGCTTTTTGAACTTCGGCTTCCCTACAACTAGGTTGGCCTTAGCCTTGCCCTTACCTTTTCTATTGTTTGCTATCATGAGAACGTCCTGTTTCAGACTCCCACTCAATTTCAGATCACTCTCTGTCTGTACAAGGAGTGAGTGGAGCTGATGAAGACTCTTCTTCATATCATTCATATAGTAATTTGCCCTGAAAAGGGCAAAACCATCATGAAGTGAATGAAGAATGCGGTCTATGACGATCTTCTCATCGATTTTGCAACCAAGTGCCTCCAGTTTCTCGACATTCTCAATCATCTCAAGAATGTGTGGGCTAACTGCTTGGCCCCTCTGGAGTTTCGCTTCAAAGAAGCGACAGGTATGCTCATAGCTAACGATCCTCGGAGCTTTCGAGAACTCGTTAGAGAGCGTGGTGAAAATCTTGTTTGCACCTTGGGCAATGAATCGTCTTTGCAAATTGGATTCCATTGAAAAGATGAGGACGTTCTTTATCGCACCCGCCTCCATTACGAAATCACTATAAGCAAGTGATTCATTTGCTCCTACATTGGGGCCTGGGTTTGGCGGTAGTGGCTCAGTCAAGTACTTGAGCTTACCGTCAGCAATGGCAGCATTCCGGAATGCCGCCTCCCAGTCCGCAAAGTTGGACCCATCATTCTTCAGTCGCGTGGACTGATTCATGTTGTCCATAAACATCTTAAGCCAGGATTCACGTCCGAGCGTGGCACTTGGCATTGGGTCATTAGTATGGCCAGCTATTTTGTTATTTTGTGAAAAAGAAAATAAATATGATAAGTATTCATCGTTTTAAATTTGAGTCTAATGAAAAACTGTTTAATGCGATGACTCGTGCATTTATACAATTGACCTCCCTCAAGAATTATATAAATGATCCCAAGACTCAATTTCTGTAAATTGATAAGCCAACCTCTTGGCTAATTCTACTTTTAGAATTCTCAGTCGATAAATTTCTTTAAATTCTATCTTTAGTCCATTATAATCCCGAGATATTACTCGGACTACAATGTTGAGGTAAAATAGGTCAACACTCACTACTTACCCAACGTAGAAGGGGTCATATTATGACTTCCGACGAAGAAGGGATTCATAGTAGTTTTTCCTATAAAGACTAATCTCAATTTTCATTTTAGAGGAAGATCCCATCATCTTAAATTTAATTCATTTTAAGTGAACAAATTTCTAGCATTTCGTGAATGATTTAGACTAAGGTGATGACCCTATGAACGAGTGACATCTGTATGTCTATGATGAAAATTCAAACTATATGAATCATTTTTCATGCAATTTAGGTGGTTTGGTTTAGGCGGAATATGATGCAATAATTTAACATGTGAATGAAAAGCAGAAGAACGAAAAATACGTAAACTATTACAACGGTCCTAGTGTGGCCTATCTACCAAAATGAACAGAAAATACAAGTTTGGAATCCATCTTAATGGACCCGAGAAGCTTGACTTTGTCTCATCTTGGTCCATGTAGCGGGAGTGAGCATCCGATCTCCATCTTTAGTCTTCTTAAATTACAGTTTCAAAATTACAAAATAAACCTATTTACATTCTAATTCCAAAAACATAATTAAAAGAAATAAAAGGATATTCGAGATCTCATAAATACATCCAAACCATGTTTCCATCATTACGAAAACATGATTAACTAAGGCCACACTAGGTATTACATTTTTTTTTTTTTTGGGCATTATAAAGATAATGTTTGTTTGTTTGTTATTGTGAGAAGGTTCACAATAATGATACCCGATTATTTTAAAAAGGTTTAAAATAAAATGGATTATGAAAGATTAAAATTGTTGTGGGCAATTAAGGAATTGTCACATAATTTTGATCGAATTATGTTAGAGCCAGTGTCCTCCACAGTTAGTGCAATAACACCACAATCTTTTGTAATGCCTATATAACAGGCTGTTTGAATGTAACCAAGACAGAGTTTAGCTTGAATGAAAAACAAAAACCTTTGGGAATCATTTCTAAAACTCTCAAACTTGTGCATTGTTTGTAGTTTGAACCAGGCCTAGTTATTAACCTATGTTAAGCTGTGGTTAATAGATTATAGCCTGTTTAACACCTCTAGTTTAGTCTGTGCATAGTTTGTGACTGTCTTGGTTGTGTTGTTAAGTCTAAGACCTTAATCCTGTGTTCAGCTTTTGATTTAGGCCTTAAACTTGTTAAACTATCTAGTTGTCTTCCTGTGTTAAGCTGTGGGAGTCAATCATATAGTTATATCCTTGTTTAATTCATGTTTGTTTTAGTATGTCTAAAACAACCTCAATTATTGTCAATCTGAGTGCTCATTTTCAGGAGAAGTAACATACCACTTCTATAATTCTTGAAACTATAAACAGCCCTTCCTAACATACTTAAGATCAATCCCACAAAGTTTCAGAATTTGAGTCAATGATTTAGTATTTTTAAGGACAGTCTGAACTCAGGTTACATTATTGCATTACCCTGTGATTTAACATTGCAAATTGGTTGAAAAATATTGAGAGTTCATTATACCCCTAACTACATTAAAAAAAACAAAAATAACTCAATGAGTGAAGAGGGACTTGCTGGTATGGAAGCAAGAATGGATGATCTAGCTGGAGTTGTTACTGCTCTAACTAGGAGCTTGGATGAAATCATAGGAAATCACCTCTTGTTTGTTGGTGGACACAGAGGAAGAGGTCTTGGGAGAGGCAAGACGCCACCAGGAGGCAGAGGAAGACCACCAGATGAGGATGAGCATCCTGACACGGATGATTCCACCATGAGCAGGGCTTTCATCCAAAGGCATACAGATAAGCACCTAAAGGTAGACATCCCTGAGTTCAATGGTAGTTTAAACCCTGATGACTTACTAGAATGGATTAGGGACATTGAGAAGGTTTTTGAGTATAAAGGCTATAATGATGTTAAGTCATTTAAGGTTGTTGTTTTAAAGTTAATGGGCTATACTTATTTGTGGTTTGATAACCTGAAACATCAAAGACTTAAGGAAGGAAAAAACCCCTTAGATCTTGGTCCAAACTTAATAAGAAAATGTTAAGTAAGTTTGTCACCAAGGACTATACCCAACACTTGTTTATTAAATTGTTTAAACTTAAGCAAGAAGAGAGTCCTGTTGAGGCCTAACTGAGAGACTTCGAGCAGTTAACACTGCAGTGTGAGGTAAATAAAAAAACAGAACAAAGAATTGCTAGGTTCCTAGAGGGATTAGACAAAAACATTGATGCTAAGGTTAGAATGCAACCCCTTTGTTCTTATGATGATGTTATTAACATGTCTTTAAGAATTGTTAGGATCACTGAAACACCCAAAACAGCACCCTCGCCCATCTTGGATAAATGGAAAGGCATCACGGGGCAGAAACCCAACACCACCATTACTGAGAATAGGTTCAAGTGTTTTTCATGCCAAGGCTATGGTCATTTCAGAAAAGACTATCCATCAAGACAAACACTGACTATTATGGAAGTAGAAACATGGAAGAAGGAAGGGTTAGTGGAGTATGAGAAGGAGGCGATCCTGGAGGAAGAACAACCTCCTGAGGAAAAGTCAGACCAAGCCATGGTCCTGGGACACCCTGACACAGGTCACACCCTAATGTTGTGGAGGGTCATGCATTCCCAAATAACACCCCAAGAAGTGGATCAAAGGTCACTTATCTTCAGTAGTAGGTGCACCATCCATGGGAGGGTGTTTAATTTGATTATTGATGGAGGGAGCTACACCAATGTAGCATCTGTTACTATGGTAAACAAACTCAATTTGAACACCCAGTCCTACCCACAACCCTACAGCTAAGATGGCTAAACAAAGGAGATGAGGTCAGGGTAGACAAGCAGTGTCTGGTATCATTTTCAATTGGGAATGTATACAAAGATGAGGTTCTCTGTGGTGTAGTGCCAATGGATGCCTGTCACTTACTCTTAGGTATACCATGGGAGTTTGATAAGAGCTCAGCGCACCAGGGTAGAAGTAACACCTACACCTCCAAGCAGGGAAGTAGGAAGATCACCTTAACTCCCCTACCACCTAATCAGAAGAGCTCTGGAAGTCCTAACATGTCTGAGGATCTCAGTGGGGTCCTATTCCTATCTGAAGCATCTATGGTGAAAGAGTTCAAGGAGGTAAAGCCAGTTCTAGTCTTGCTGTCAAAGGAGTTTCATGAGGGTAAGCAAGCTGGGGTTCCCGCAGAAGTTGAACCACTGATAAGCCAGTTCAAGGATGTGTTCCCTGAAGAGCTGGCTAGTGGCCTACCTCCCTTGAGAGGGATTGAACATCAGATTGACCTTGTCTCAGGATCTGTACTCCCTAACAAGCCTACATATAGGTGTGATCCTAAGGAAACTCAGGAGATGCAAAAACAGATTGGTAAATTGATAGGCAAGGGGTTGTTGAGAGAGTCTTTGAGTCCTTGTGCTGTAAATGCTCTCTTAGTACCCAAGAAAGCTCGTCCTCATTAGGAGACTTTTGAAAGTACTTAATTTAGTTGTTATGAGTTATTGTTGGCCCTTGGATGAGATTTACATCCTAAGGTCCAAAATCTTTTGTAATGCCTACAACAGGCTGTTTGAATGTAACCAAGACATATTTTAGCTTGAATGAAAAACAAAAACCTTTGGGAATCATTTCTCAAACTCTCAAAATTGTGCATTGTCTGTAGTTTGAACCGGGCTTAGTTATTAACCTCTGCTAAGTTGTGGTTAATAGATTAGAACCTGTTTAACACCTCTAGTTCAGTAAGTGCTTAGTATGTGACTGTCTTGGTTGTGTTGTTAAGTCTCTTACCTTAATCATCTGTTCAGCTGTGGATTTTAACCTTAAACTTGTTAAAATATCTAGTTGTCGTCCTGTGTTAAGTTGTGGGAGTCCATCATATGGTTATCTTCTTGTTTACTTCATTTTTGTTTCAGTCTGTCTTAAACAACCTCAATTACTGTCAGTCTGAGTGCTCATTTTTCAGGAGAAATAGCAAACGACTTCTATAATTATTGAAACTCCAAAAAGTCCTTCCTAACACACTTAAGATCAATCCCACAAAGTTTCAGAATTTGAGTTGATCATTTACTATTTTTAAAGATAGTCTGAACTTAGGTTGCATTATTGCATTACCATGTGATTTTACACTGCACTTGTCATAATAAAAAAGAGTGAATTTTGTGAACCATATAGTTATATGATTATGTTTTGATAATGACATGTATCTTTGTATAGTATATATGCGTGTACTTGTAATCATTTGTTTAGTCTTGGTTAGATTAATAATGGTTTGGCATCTGAAGTTATGGCTAGTTTAGCTATTACCTTTTTGTGAAGTAAAGGTGAAGCAAAGTTATAGGTC
Source organism: Heliosperma pusillum (assembly GCA_022085475.1). Lineage (NCBI taxonomy): Eukaryota > Viridiplantae > Streptophyta > Magnoliopsida > Caryophyllales > Caryophyllaceae > Heliosperma > Heliosperma pusillum. The sequence continues at coordinate 22,837 of JAIUZE010047722.1, read as the reverse complement.
ATTGTACTATAATTTTGGAACTGCGGAAGCAAAGTTATAGGTGTTTTTACTATAACTTTGTTGACTATTATCAAGCTCAAAGGTCAACGACAATCTCTTACAGAAGCTTGTGGAGCTCAAGATGAAGGGCTCGTGATTTGAGTAAAGTAATGATTAACATACTGAAGATCTCCAGAAAGATTTTTTAGTGTAGGTCGTTGTCCTACAATGGTAATTTCAATAGTAATTTTGGGAAGTAGATTTATAGCTGTTTTAACTATAACCTTACTTACCAAGCTCAAAGTTATAGGTGATCTTACTATAACTTTGGAGCTGCGAAATATAGTGCGGCTGCTTTATATTTTCAAAACGTTTTTTGAATATAGTTTTAAATAATATTTTTAAAGAAAAGTATTTATAGTAGATTAAGGTTTAAATTTATTTAGTTTGAATATTATTATGATTTTTTCTATTGATTAGTAAAACAACTTATGAGTTGTCATGATATCTAGAGTTTCATACATGTTCAAACCTAAATCCCGATCTATCTTACTAAGCCCAACAATAGACTTAGGTGTCACGCATGGTCAAGGTTCATGAGCCGTCGGCACCCATGATTAACCACAACTGTATTTATGGCTTATGTAATTTCTAAACCTAATATCTTTCTTGTTTCACAAGGGAGGCATATGGTGTTGGAGTAGGTGTCCTCCACAATAGTGCGCCACATAATAAATCTTATCAAGGAATATAATTGGGATATTTATTGACTATATATATGATTAGTCAGTTGATTAACGTAAATCAATAACGGTTGGCTGACTAGAGTTTGACGTTATTGTCGTTTGACGGCGGTGATCAACTGATCCCTTTCGGTCACACCTAAAGGATGAAATCCAAATAGTAACTACTTATTTGTATACGATACAGTTAATTAGTACATTACATATATTCGATATGTACGAGAGTTAATTGTTAGAAATTGAGTTAAGAACTCAAATTCGATTAAACTTATTTTTCAATTATGCGATAATTGACTAATAAATTTATATCTTATTTTAATACGATTAAATAAGATTTAACTTAGTAATTAATCGTTAAATTACTAAATTAGTTGAGGTTTTGAGATAGAGGTATTTAGCTAATTATATTTACAAGGAGTTGTAAAATAAATTAACTAAGCATTGTGGACCCATTATATATTGATATAATGGTAAAATATTACTTAAAATGTTAAGTACATATTATTTATTTAATTGAGTCATATAATTGTTATATGATCAAATTAATACTTAATTATACAAGATAATTAACCATATGATCAATAAGTATTTGTGAGACAAATATCCAAAATCAAAATGGATTTAACTAGGCCAAAATGGCCGGTTATGTTGTAGTTACAAGGGTGATGATTTTTGTTCTTGTTTACACTGTTTAGTTACTAATTGAAAGTGACATAACAAGTTGAATATAATCATCACTTATACTACAACACTCCACTCAAATGCATGTGATCAAATTGAACAAAATAAGAGTCCAATTATGGACAACATGGTCCGGCCAAATGGCCTTTATAATGAACAATTGTTGTTCATTTTATACTACTTCATTTTGTGAAATTTGTCTACTTCTCTCTAAAATTCTTCCTCTCACTAAAAACTCTCAAATACTAATATTTACTAAGTATTACTAGTGTAGTAATATAGTTATAATATTAGTAGTATAATATCTATCTTATTATCTAGTTAATAATAAGGGTAGATTATTTGGGTTTATCTTGGTGCAACTTAGAGGAGATCTTCTACTTTGGAGATTGTTTGTGTTCATCCATATTTGTAGCTCAAGAACAACAAGAAGGAGTTCTTGTTGTGCCCATATATTTTCCATATCAAGGTGAGGAAATTTCTTCTTTTATATAAATGTCTTTATATTTACATGCATGTTACATAGATCATTAAATACTAAATTAACAAGTAATTTAGCAACTAATTAGAAGAGTCTAATTAAGGTCTATGGACTTTCATATGGTTTATTAGGGTTTTTAATTTAACATAAGAATCTTTGTATAGTATATATGCGTGTACTTGTAATCGTTTGTTTAGTCTTCGTTAGATTAATAATGGTTCGGCATCTGAACTTATGGCTAGTTTAGCTATTACCTTTTTGTGAAGTAAAGGTGAAGCAAAGTTATAGGTCATTGTACTATAATTTTGGAACTGCGGAAGCAAAGTTATAGGTGTTTTTACTATAACTTTGTTGACTATTATCAAGCTCAAAGGTCAACGACAAACTCTTAAAGAAGCTTGTGGAGCTCAAGTTGAAGGGCTCGTGATTTGAGTAAAGTAATGATTAACATACTGAAGATCTCCAGAAAGGTTTTTTAGTGTAGGTCGTTGTCCTATAATGGTAATTTCAATAGTAATTTTGGGAAGTAGATTTATAGCTGTTTTAACTATAACCTTACTTACCAAGCTCAAAGTTATAGGTGATCTTACTATAACTTTGGAGCTGCGAAATATAGTGCGGCTGCTTTATATTTTCAAAACGTTTTTTGAATATAGTTTTAAATAATATTTTTAAAGAAAAGTATTTATAGTAGATTAAGGTTTAAATTTATTTAGTTTGAATATTATTATGATTTCTCTATTGATTAGTAAAACAACTTATGAGTTGTCATGATATCTAGAGTTTCATACATGTTCAAACCTAAATCCCGATCTATCTTACTAAGCCCAACAATAGACTTAGGTGTCATGCATGGTCAAGGTTCATGAGCCGTCGGCACCCGTGATTAACCACAACTGTATTTATGGCTTATGTAAGTTCTAAACCTAATATCTTTCTTGTTTCACAAGGGAGGCATATGGTTTATTAGGGTTTTTAATTTAACATAATATCTTTCTTATTATCCAAGGAAGGCCACGGCTGACACTAGAGTTTTTAATTAAAATCTAGTTTGCCTCTTTATTATAAATACTCATGCATCTCATGTATTTAAAACTAAGCTTTTCATACTAGAATTCTTCTTTGCAAACGTGCTTTAGATTTTCAAGTAAAAAATTTATTTTGCAAAACCTTTATTTTCAAAAAGCTGCAATATACTCGTGAATTATTATGTAGAAAAACGTTATTGGATAATAGTGCTAGAATTGCTTCTTATACGTTCAATTGTGTGAACACCAAGAACAATCCAAAATACTTTCTTATTAACGTAAGATAGAATCGAGTCTTTAGCGATACTCAACTTTGAATCGAGTATTTAACGGTACTCAACTTTGAGTTACAACTAGTGGGTTGATAATTTTGTAATCTGAAGTAGGTACTAAAATTATTAATCAAGAAATAGTGGACGTAGGTTTCGAGTTGTGAAACTAAACCACTTCAAAAATCCCTTGTGTCATGTGCTCTTTTATTTGTTTACGTCTTTTATTATTTCCATACTCGCTACAAGTAATTAGTTGGCTTGGATTTGATCAATAAATTCAAACCACGTACTACTACTACACGCTTATACGGACAATCGATAAAGTAGACATACTTTATTTATACTCAATCTCCCCCCTCCCTCTTGAGTATTTGGGGTCAATAGACTTTTCAGTGTGCACATCGTCGCAGAGCATAAGGGTTGATTATGCTTCAACTTTATGTCTTTGAAGGGAGGATAAATCTGGCAACTTGTGTGGGGCAAGCGAAACTGAAAGTAGTTTCTCAAATGAAACTAGAGTGCAACCAAGCTTGGCTTATTCTGGCCGAGACCATTAGAGGCCTTGATGCGAAAAAGGCTCATCCTGAAACGAAATGGACAGTGTGTACTCGTCTTCTACAGGTATTGTGTCTTTTTTTGTCTTTTTTCGGCTTTTTTTTCGTCGTTTTTTTCTGGCTTTTTCCTCTCTTTTTTTCTTTTCGAAATTGACACACACATTTTTTTATTGTCAACACCTTTCACGCAAGGCTCTGTAAGAGGTTGACATCCGTCAGCCCGCCTCTATGTCCTGAAAATACCTTGTTCATAGTTTCACTAATCAGACGAAACATTTCTACGAGGGTTTCACTAATCAGACGAAATAGCTGAGTTTCGAGAGAGATCCACTCATATTTATCCTGATCGCGTCTTGCGCCGAAGTTGTCGTAGGCAAACGATCCGTGAGATGAAGCTGTTATCGGATGTTTTGCGGAATTGAATACTGCTGCATGTGTGGAATTGAGTAAAAGGTGGGACCTTAGACGTCGATGGTTCGTGTCTGCACTTCGTCAGACTATTTGGGTATCACCTTCTTATCTCAAAAGGACTACCGAAAAATATGCCAAAGAGAAGGAGAGATTGATCGAAAAGGGAAGAGGTCTTTGACTTGAAACAACACGGAAAGGGTAAAGCAAGCCGTGATTATTTTGTAAATGAATTTTTCGATTCCATCTGAGCCTGAAGCTATAATGACAAGACTTCTAAGACCGACTCTAAGTTTCAGTGTCTGGAAAAGTCTGGGAGTAAGAGAGGCTTTCATCTCGACTCTTAAGGGAAGACTTGGTCCTCGACCAGGTGCGAAAGATAGACCGGGTCCTCGAGATAAAATGGTGATTCCACCTAAGAAGCGCGCGATACATGATGTGAGTTCGACTCTTATTCAGGGGCGTGAACCAAGCGACCCCATAGACAAAGGGAAGGGGAAAATTTTTGAAGAAAAGCTTTGCTTTATTATTATTTAGTATTATTACTAATGTTTGCATTTTGTGGTTTGTTTTTTTGTTGTTGTGTATTTTTCTTCTCAAGAATGGTTGTAATGGGCAAAGCCAACTCTAATAAATAAAGTTCTTATAATTTATTAAAATCCCTAGTTTATGTGTTTCAAATTTTGATTTTTATTGATAAAAGTGTCGGGTGTACTCTTGTAAAGAGCTGCCTACTTATCTGTTTTAAACAGAATCAAACCGAATCCGTAGCTCTACAAATTTCATTTGTGGATATGTTTTGAACATAGGAAGAATGCGAAAATAGGAAGAATGCGAATGCGATGTAAAAATACAACGCGATTTGCAGCGCAATATCGTGCTACTGCCTAAACTTGCCTAAGATTAACAATTCAGTAAATTTCATTTAGCATATTGAGAATGAGTCTAAGGGTAATATATCTTTAGCTAGTCCAAGTTTTTTAGGTTTGTAAAATCATTTCCATCTAGATCAGTCAGTCTAACTGCGTCTCTTAACATGATCTTCTTTACCAAGTAAGGGCATGCCCAATTCGGTTTGAATTTACCCCTCGGGTTGACTGGTACTAGAGCACGAACTGACTTAAGCACTAAGTCAGCTTCTTTTATTCCTCGAGGCTTCACCTTCTTGTTTAATGCTCTCTCTATTCTCTTCTCATAGAGTTGGACATTGTTTGATGAATTTAACCGTCGCTGATCGAGCATAACTAGTGAATCATACCTAGCTTGGCCCCAGCCAGCTTCAAGAACATGGCTTTCCAACAGGTTGAACTGCTTGTATTCCGTACGTCAAATCGTATGGAGTTGCTCTAGTGGCAGTTCTGATGGATGTTCTGTATCCCCAAAATGCACATGGTATTTTGTTTGGCCATTCTCGATAATTATCCGTCATTTTCTTGAAGATAATTGTCACTATTTTGTAGGCAACATCTACTGCACCATTAGCTGTGGTCGGTATGGTGAGGAGGTGTGACGCTTTATCCTGTACCTTTCAAGTAACGCGACGGTTTCCTCCTGGAAATGGGTTTCGTGATCACGAATCAGTTCATGTGGTACCCCGTATCGATAAATGATTTGGCTTTGTATGAATTTAACTACTGCTTTGCATTGAGTACCCGATAATATTTTGCTTCTACCCAATTAGTGAAGTAGTCGTTGGCTACTATAATGAAACAATGCCGCCCATTTCGGATGGGTTAGCTTTACCGATGATGTCGATCCCCCACGTTGAGAACGACCAGGGTGCTGTCACGGTGTATAGGAGTGAACTTGGTACATGTTGCACGTTAGCGAAGATTTAGCAATTATGATAATGTCTGACATATTTGCGGCAATCTATTTCCATTGTTGTCCAGTAGTATACTAGTCTCATGATCTTACGGAATAGCATGTGCGCGTTCATGTGTGGTCCACACTCACCGTCATGTACTTCTTCCATTACTTTTTCAGCATTCAACTTGTCTATGCATAAGAGTAAGGCCCTTTGCGTAGTCGTCTTGTACAGTTGCCCATTGTTTGTTCTAGCGAATTGGGCTGCTAGCATTTAAATAACTTGTTTTCCACGGATGTCAGACTCCCGTTTCTTCTTACTTCAGGATTGCTCGATACCATGGTTCAGCATCGGTTGTTTCAGCGGTATTGATTGTATTGACGTATGCAGGAGACGATCTTCTCTGGACACATAGCGGCATACTGTTCATGTGGTTAGGGATGTTGATCAGAGAAGCCAACTTAGATAGCGTATCTACAAATTGATTTTCGTCTCATGGTAGATGGACATAGTTTATGTGATCAAAGGACTTTTCTAGTTCCTCGATTTTAGCTTGATATCTATGGCTTCTAGTTTTCCAGGATCCAGCCACTTGGTTGATTACCAAGGACGACTCTCTGTGCACTACTAATTATGTACACCAAGGTTTGGGATTGAATTTGAAAACTGATTTGGATCATTTTGAAAATTGAAGATGGTTTGAAATCGAAAGTTGAAATGGGCAGCATGCTGGCTTAAAAAAAGCTATTTTTGGCCAAAATTCTAGGCTAAATTAAGCAACAATCCGAGTTTAAGAAAACGATGCATTTTGAAAGTGGGTAGTTTGAAACGCTTGGTTTTCAAAATGACACTGGAATTTTCACAACCATGAGACGGAAACAAAGTACCACCTTAGCATTCGCATATTTGGGACGTAAGCACCTAGACTCTTCTAAGTCTTGGTAAGTCCTCTAAATGAAGGTCTATGCCCTCCAACCAGACTAGCTCGAGTGGAAAGGACTACACTAGGTAGAGTACCAAGGGTAATCCAAGTCTAACGAGTCCAGATATGGAAGGAGTCGATGTAGGTAGAGGACCTACACCATGTCATAGTGGGAAGTCAACTTCTATCCGTTGCCAAGACGGAAGCGGCGGCCCGGACAAATTTCTTATGGGTTTATGCATGAATCGTAGCATTACGAGTTAATGTATTAATTTCTAGCACTTTCTTTTCAAGTCTCACCTCAAAGAAAGAGATTCTAGTAACAAAGTGTAACTAGTCCTCTTTTCCCAAGGGAGTCGCCAAACTGTGGACCCCCCCCCCCCCGCGCGTTCCATACGAACGCGCGGATTCGACAGATGACTTTGCTCGACCCAAAGGATTTGACCCGAATATAATAAAGGCCTAGATGGAGTTGCCACCAAGTTTTGTGGGAACTTGGAACCGTTCAAGTCAACTTTACACCTTCTATAAAAAGCATGGTGCAAATCGACTACGAGTGATTAAAGCTTATTGACTTGTCTTCCTAAATCACTCAAATTGAATAACTCTCGCTACCCATGGATTCGGCCATCCGGAAACCATGGACTTTGAGTAAGGGGTAAAGGTACGTGTCGGGAAACCCTTTGCATTTGGACACCCAACCCCGCCCGTTTCAAAATGGCCTCTACTAAGTCAAGTGCTAAATTTCACACATATGTGTAGCTACTCGATTGTAATGTTATGCAACGATTGCTTTCGAATAAACCCTAATCATGTGAAGTTCGTTTCTATGTGATTTAATGCATGTATACTACTTCGTCAAAGGTTTTTTTAGCATGTCAGTTGATTTGAACTAAGCAGAATAGTAAAACATACAAGGCTTGGAGGAGAGGGGAGCCGTTTGGGGAACTAGTCTATTACAATCCGGGCATCTCCCACAAAATGACTTAAATTGAAAGAAACAGATATACCGCGATCTATACACAAAACTAAAACACTATTGTCAAGGGTTACTTGACCGAATAACGTGGTTACTCGGTCAAGTGACACTGCCTTGGTCGAGACAGCCTTGGCGATGGGAGTTATGGTTACTCGGTCGAGTAACCTCTCGATTCGATCTAAGATGATTTTGAATGATGTTTTGACTAGCATTGACCCATATTTAAAATGGTACAAAATAATAAGCAAATTACAAATTACAAAATAACACTACGAAATAACCATGCATTCTTCACAATCTAATGGGAAAAACAATAACAACAATTCTATCTTATCGATTACTAATGGGTAGATGATAGGCATACATACCCATGATAACGAGATGGTGAAAGAGGGAGAAGAAAGGTTCATTTTAATTTACATTGGAAACGTATTAATTTTTATTCAATCATTTAAAGTGATGATTTGGGCATGTATCTAATTCAATTAGGTTAGCAATAAACCATGTTTGATGTCATCGAACGGTGGTTCAGTTGAGGATACGTTTATAGGGGAAGGGTGGACGCGTACCCCTACATCACACTTTTACACTCTCATTGGAGCCACCATCAATGGCACATGATTAATTGGATTAAGGTCATACGCACATCTTCTCGTCAAATTAATTTAAACTAAGCATACATTTAACTCATTTAACTCTTATGTTAATTTTATCGCTTGATTTCTATTCGTTAACAGGCTATAATAACTTACGATGCAGAATTAAATATTCAAAACAATAAACAAAATTAAAAAAAACAAAACAAAAGAAGAAACAAGGACTTCGGCCTTTGCACGTGTCTCGGCCGAGGCACATGCCATCTCGAGCGAGACGGCCTGTCTCAAGCGAGATCGCCTTATGCTGTTTGCGAACACAACTCATTCGATCTATTGTTTACGATCGATTTGATTTACTGTTATTCCCATACCTATCCATATTCATAGAATAGGATTCATACTTAACTTAGAGGGACATTGAATTAACTAGAACTTCGCAAGACAACATTGAACAAACATTAGTATCTTTAATGCATCAAAAAACAAATATAAAACATAGATGAAAGTGAAGTAAGACAGGATTATTTTGCACCCTCAAAATCTATGTAAATCGAGACACCGTCTTGGATTCTAGCATGATCGTTGTATGTAGATTTCAAACAATAAAGGCTACGTCTTCGAAGGTTTTCTTTTCGAAACTGTAATCCCGAAGGATTTTGATAGGCTGTTTTGAAATTGATTTTTGGAACTTTGTTACAAGGTGGTTTATCGATCCGAAAGATGTTCTAGAATCGTCGGAGAGTCTATTTTTTGGATATGTAAATAGATCTGGGTTGTTTTTAGTGTTGGTATGGTCGATTAGACCAAATAGATAATTGTGCAACAATTATAAACACAAACAAAGAGACAATTGAATGTCTCGATTTTTGTCCAAGTTAAAGTGCCCTTCTTGGTTCGATTTTGTTGGTATTATAAGGTGGTTACGAAGGCTCTTAAATGGTGTATAGGATGGTTGAATATTAGGTTAAGAGGTTGTTTGAGTTTGTTGTTGTTGTTGTTGTTGTTGTTGTTGTTGTTGTTGTTGTTGTTGTTGTTGTTGTTGTTGTTGTTGTTGTTGTTGTTGTTGTTGTTGTTGTTGTTGTTGTTGTTGTTGTTGTTGTTGTTGTTGTTGTTGTTGCTGCTGCTGTTGTCGTCGTCGTTGGAAAGGGTATAATTGTGTGTTGTTTTTTATGTGATATGGTTGTTCTTCTTATTCTTATTTTCCTGAATATACTTCCCCTTATTAGCTGGTAATATAATAGCAAAAGATAATCAAAAGACGTGAGAGAATAAAAGGGAGATACACGGAGTGTATATAGACAAGGGGTGGTCGGGTACATTTGCAAGTATTTTCTTGGGAAATAAGTAAAGGATAAGTATTATTATATTGTGTAGGTTTTGGATAGGAGTGAGTAGATATGAGTATGGATCGGTAGAAATAGATCAAATTGAGCTAGAGAGGACACATAAATGACACGCGGGTAGGGGCCGTTTCAGGGCTTCGAAATCGGCTTTTAAAAGGCAATTTGTACGTGGGTTAGCACAGTTTGGTCATATGGATTCATGCAAAGGATGATGTGGCGGTGGGTGGAGAAATCAGATCGAAAATCGAGTTAAAAACGAACTTGAAATGAGCTAAACATCGAGCTCAAAAGCGTTATTTAAAACTCGTTTAAAATAAAAAGTAACACGATAAATCACATTACGTAAAATCGATTTAAAAAATTCAGGTTTAATAAAATTTCGTAAATTAAACTAAAATACCCTTTGAACACTTCTTTTTAATATGAAACGATAAACGAGCTTCTCAAAATTAATATAAACTATTCGACTTTAAATTAAATTAAGACGAACTTGAATTAAATATAAAAGGATTATTTTTCAAAAAAACGTTTTATTTAAAATATTAAATCTACATTTACTTCGAAAATGAGCTCAGATAAGTTGACAGTGTCAAGAAGATATTACATATTGTCCTGTCATCATCCGATGTTGGGCGGGAATCATATAAACTACAATATCGATATATACGGGTATCCACACTTGACCGAAGACCAGACTTGGAAAATACGCCCGCCACATTCAATTGATCAAAGAGATCATCAATCATCGGCAAAGGGTATTTATTCTTTACCGTTACCCGATTTAGCTCACAATAATATATACACAAACGCATACTACTGTTCTTCTCCACAAATAAGACTGGTACACCCCCAGGGGATACACTAGGCTTCAAATACCTCTTTTCTAGCAAATCCACCAATTGCGTCTTCAACTCCTCCAATTCCTTCGGCTCTATACGATATGTTGCTTTGGATAAAGGTCTTGTTCCTGGCTTTACCTCGATCCCGAAGTCCACATCACTCTTAGGAGGTAGCCGTGGAATCTCCTCAGATAATACATCAGCATACTCTTAAACAATGGGAATGTCTCCCGACTCAAGCTCCACCACTCTAGTGTCACGAACATGACAAAAGATTAAAGGAAACCCTTCCTCCAAATTGTCTTAAGGGTCATAGCCGCTATAAGCTGACCCTCGGCTTAACCATCACTCCTTTATACGAAACCCTAACGCTCTTTTGTCCCTTAATAGTCATCTTTCTAAGATTACAATCAATAGAGGCTTTATACTTGGACAACCAATCTATCCCAGTGATAGTCTCAAAGCCACATAAAAGAAATTCTAGCGAATGTATAAGGAAGTCTATAGAACCCACCACCAAAGACACATTTCTATACATTTTTCCACAAGATCAAATATCTACCGACAGTATGAATACCTCATCATGAATTGGTTTACTCTACCCCAAACCTAAAGTCATAACATGTTCGTTGGCCACAAAAGAACGAGAATCACTCGATTCAAACAAAAAAAACAAGGATGACCATTAACAGAAAAAGTACATGTCACGACTTGAGCTTTGTTCTCTGCTTCTTCTTTATTCATCATGAAAAGCTTCCCTCTTTGCTTCGGCCCCCCTTGGATGGTGCTAAAGAAAGATGAGGCACTCACTTCCGGTTTCCTCCCTCCTCCAAATTTGTTTGAACGGTTGAATGAGTTGGCCTTGTTGATCCCTCCTTGATTGAAATATCAAGATTGTTGGTTCAAGGACCCTCCATGTCGATAGAATGAATTCCCTTGGCTTCCACCTCTAAACGAGCCACCTTGATTATTGTAGGAAGATCTCATGAAAGTTGCGCTACTTGCACATCCATGCTTCTTATTTTATGACCATAGCCACCACAAGCATAACATTGAGGTTCTGTCGATGTAGGAGCACTTCGGTAGGAACCTCCACCGCCACTATATCTAGCTCTCCCTCCAAAACCACCACCGCCGAAGAAAGTCCGGCCATGAGAAAATTATCCTCGCCTAAAATTTCATTGACCTCGACCCTCGCTTTTCAAATTTATTTTCTCTCATTTCTTCTCTTCAAGCTTCTTAGTCATAGCCGCGATCCTCTCCGCGTACTCTGCTCTTGTATAGACTTCCTTCACATCTGTCAAATTCCCGGATGTTATCTTCTTCATTATCTTTGGACTCGAACCACTTTCAAAACGCACAAAGAATTTCACTACAGAATTTCGGTATATAGAAAGAGTTCACTCTTGTCTTTCGGTATATAAAAATTGAAAAAAGAAATATTTGTATGATTTTAACCCAATCGAAATTCTTGCCCACGTTGCTTTTGGGTTATGATTCATTATGTTTCCAAAGCTTTATATTGAGATTTGTTTCTTGATGGTGTAGTTGCCAATGCTTGCAACCCTTGTCCTGGTATTGTTTGTTATGTTTGCTTGAGGACAAGCAAAGGTTTAGCTTGGGGCAGTTTGATTAGTGAATATTTGTATGATTTTATCCCCCACTTTAGCTCGGTTTTGTTTGTCATTTGTGCTTTGTTAAGCCATTTTATGAGCTAATAACGTCTTCTAGGCGAATTCCTGTGTTCTAACTTGTTTTGTAGGGAAAGTGACGTTTCTACGCCCTTTTTCTATATTTTCGAGCATTTGCCTAGAACCCGACGACTTGAAGATGCAAGCTTGACCGTGTGTAAGGCATTTCAAGAAGGTTCACTAACTTAAGAGAGGGAAGAAGCAAAGACGGTTTCTTAGTTGTCGGAAGACCTATCAATTAGACGGGAGAATTCATCGCTTTACATCATATCCAAGCAACAAACCCGATTGTAGAGTCAAGGGGGATGTTGTAAGTCAAGTCAAAGCGAAGGAAGTTGAAGAGTTAGTCAAGAGCTTCCAGAAGACGACTTACCCGATCGGGTAAGTGGTGTACCCGATCGGGTATTCCTGCTGCTCAAGCATTGCGGCTCCTTCATCCTATTTTTGACCTATGCATTTATTGCCCGACCTCTTCTCCACGAAACCCTAATACTATAAATAGATGTGCCAAGCCCCTCATATCATCATCCATGAAATAATCCATCATACACTTTCTTACACAATCTTGTCTTATATTTCTTTTTAGCTTTAGTCTTTCTAGTTTAGATTCTCTTCTATTTTTGTCTTTTGTTCTAGTTTACTTTCGTCTATTTCATATCAAAACATTAGCTTAGTTCAAATAGAATTTCAACCTTTTGTATCTACTTTGTTGGGTTCAAGAGTTGTAATTCAAGATACGATATTTCTATGCGAGGGATTTCTGTTATTGTTATCGCTTTCATCGTTGATCGTCACCTAGGTATTCCTAATTTATCCTTTGTTTACCATTCTTTATTGCTTTCCATTTGTTCGTTACTTTCTATTCGTATCATTTAGATTCGTTTTTACGTTGTTATAATCATAGTTTCATTTCTTAGATTGTCATATAGCGTCGTTATTATCGCCACATAGAGAGTCTAAATTATTGTCAAATTCAACTAAATATGCTTACCTTAACTTTCATTGTTAATACCAACATAATCATGAGTGAGTAGTCACCTTTCTAGGGTGTAGGGTAGCCATGTTAGATTGATTAAAATATGATAATTGGATAAAGGAAATTGTGCTTTTAAAACATTGTGTCTATGCATGTTTGGACTTTAACGATAGTTGACGATTCTTGATCACAATCATTGACTAGTATGGAATTCTTTTCCAAGGTAGATATACAGGAATTGAATAGACAAAGCGTGACATGGTGGATTAAGACCTAGTAAATCGCACTAAAATCCTGCTAGACCATCTGATCTATGATCGTAATTGACACACCATTCTTACGAACGCTCAATGAATTATTTGCATATCCTAAATCTAATTTCATCAATATATCAATCTACATGTGTGAACCTGTTTCCCTACATACTTCTCATTATTGTTAATTTATCAATTGCTTTATTGTTTTCATTCTAGTTTGTTTTTATTTTGTTCTTATTTATGCCTTTCGTTAGTTTAGACATCACAACTCCAAAACCCAGGAAATCTTTAGATAAAACTCAATTGTGAAACGATTCACAATCCATAGGAAACACCATCTCCCTGAGGATCGATCCTTACTTCCCTAATTACATTAATTTGTTATTAGCCTAGTCTGGGTAATTTATCTTTGCATCGGGCTTGCGACAGGCCTGATCAAATTTTGTGATTAGTGAATATTTGTATGATTTTAACCCCCACTTTAGCTCGGTTTTGTTTGTCATTTGTGTTTGGTTAAGCCATTTTATGAGCTAATATCGCCTTCTAGGCGAACTCCTGTGTTCTAACTTGTTTTGTAGGGAAAGTGACGTTTCTACGCCCTTTTTCTATATTTCCGAGCATTTGCCTAGAACCCGACGACTTGAAGATGCAAGCTTGACCGTGTGTAAGGCATTTCAAGAAGGTTCACTAACTTAAGAGAGGGAAGAAGCAAAGACGGTTTCTGAGTTATCGGAAGACCTATCAATTAGACGGGAGAATTCATCGCTTTACATCATATCCAAGCAACAAACCCGATTGTAGAGTCAAGGGGGATGTTGTAAGTCAAGTCAAAGCGAAGGAAGTTGAAGAGTTAGTCAAGAGCTTCCAGAAGACGACTTACCCGATCGGGTAAGTGGTGTACCCGATCGGGTATTCCTGCTGCTTCGTGCATTGCGGCTCCTTCATCCTATTTTTGACCTATGTATTTATTGCCCGACCTCTTCTCCACGAAACCCTAATACTATAAATAGATGTGCCAAGCCCCTCATATCATCATCCATGAAATAATCCATCATACACTTTCTTACACAATATTGTCTTATATTTCTTTTTAGCTTTAGTCTTTCTAGTTTAGATTCTCTTCTATTTTTGTCTTTTGTTCTAGTTTACTTTCGTCTATTTCATATCAAAACATTAGCTTAGTTCAAATAGAATTTCAACCTTTTGTATCTACTTTGTTGGGTTCAAGAGTTGTAATTCAAGATACGATATTTCTATGCGAGGGATTTCTGTTATTGTTATCGCTTTCATCGTTGATCGTCACCTAGGTATTCCTAATTTATCCTTTGTTTACCATTCTTTATTGCTTTCCATTTGTTCGTTACTTTCTATTCGTATCATTTAGATTCGTTTTTACGTTGTTATAATCATAGTTTCATTTCTTAGATTGTCATATAGCGTCGTTATTATCGCCACATAGAGAGTCTAAATTATTGTCAAATTCAACTAAATATGCTTACCTTAACTTTCATTGTTAATACCAACATAATCATGAGTGAGTAGTCACCTTTCTAGGGTGTAGGGTAGCCATGTTAGATTGATTAAAATATGATAATTGGATAAAGGAAATTGTGCTTTTAAAACATTGTGTCTATGCATGTTTGGACTTTAACAATAGTTGACGATTCTTGATCACAATCATTGACTAGTATGGAATTCTTTTCCAAGGTAGATATACAGGAATTGAATAGACAAAGCGTGACATGGTGGATTAAGACCTAGTAAATCGCACTAAAAGCCTGCTAGACCATCTGATCTATGATCGTAATGAACACACCATTCTTACGAACGCTCAATGAATTATTTGCATATCCTAAATCTAATTTCATCAATATATCAATCTACATGTGTGAACCTATTTCCCTAGATACTTCTCATTATTGTTAATTTATCAATTGCTTTATTGTTTTCCTTCTAGTTTGTTTTTATTTTGTTCTTATTTATGCCTTTCGTTAGTTTAGACATCACAACTCCAAAACCCAGGAAATCTTTAGATAAAACTCAATTGTGAAACGATTCACAATCCATAGGAAACACCATCTCCCTGAGGATCGATCCCTACTTCCCTAATTACATTAATTTGTTATTAGCCTAGTCTGGGTAACTTATCTTTGCATCGGGCTTGCGACAGGCCTTATCAAATTTTGGTGTCGTTGCCGGGGAGCACGGTTTAGTTTTCCTTTTTATTGTGATTTCTATCACGATTAGTTTTATCTAGTCTTTAGGAACTCAAATTCCTTTAGACCTCTCTTGATTTTTCATCTTAGCTTTTCTATCTTATGCCCATATCTTCTAGACTAGTGACCCCTATTCCTTTGGACCCCGAACTAGAAAGAACTCTGCGTAGGAGATTAAAGCTATTTAACGAAATTTCAAAAGCTTCTGACATTTCAAGTTTAGATCGTATTCGTGAGAAATACTCGGATATCTTACTTAATCTTGAAGGAGAAGAACATCCATTTTCCTCTCCATTTCAAAAATTCATTCAACCTTCAACCAACATTCCATCTTCATCTTCACAACAAAAAATGGTTCGACTTTCCGACCATTCTAAACCCACCGCAGATACACTTCCAAAGGGTATCGCTACACCACAAATTACAGCTCAAAACTTCGAAATCAAACCTGCTTTCATCAATTTAATAGAAAGAAATCAATTTGGTGGCAATGCCACAGAAGATCCCAACCTTCATATCCAAAACTTTTGTGACTATTGCTCCACAATTAGACAAACTGGAGTATCCTAAGAACAGATTAGGGAAATGCTCTTTCCTTTTTCTTTAAGAGGAAAGGCAAAACTCTGGATCAATAGTCTTGACCGAGTTGCCCTAGGAATAGTTGATTGGGATGGTCTAGCTCTTGCTTTCTATCAAAAGTACTTCCCACCAGAACGAACCGCGCTCTTACGAAGTCAAATTACTGGATTTCGTCAGAGAGGCGACGAAAGCCTTTATGAGGCATGGGAAAGATATAAAGAATTACAGAGAGAATGTCCTCATCATGGCCTTGATTCATGGTTCCTGGCTATCACATTCTACAACGGTTGTTGTGGCGAATCGCGTCGTATCCTCGACTCCGCTAACAATGGTCGTTTCGATCAAATCGATGTAGAGATAGCTAGTGCGACTATCGAGTCAATGGCAATCCACGATTCTCAGTATAGCAACTCGCGTGCTATACCGCTCAAAGCCAAGCAGGATGATTCGAGTAAAGTAGCACTCTTGGAAGCCCAATTAGCCCTTCTGCAGCAACAAGTAGGAAGCTCTTCCCAATCCAAGGAACATATCAACGTCACTAACCACGTAGTGGTATGTGAGACATGTGGGATTGGAGGGCATAGTTTTCAAGAATGTAGAAGTTCAATAGAGCAAGTCAATGCCTATCAAGGATATAGGCAAGGCAACGCTTTCTCAAACTTCTATAACGAAAACACAAAAAACCACCCATTTTTGTCCTACAAAAGTACCAACGTTCAAAATCCCCACCAACAAATCCAACAACCATTCATACCACACCAACAAAAGCCTTACAATCCACCTGGTTTTCAAAACCAGAGACCTTCATTCCAACCTAACTTCAACCAATCTTATCAAAACCAAAATCAAAACCAACCACCTCAAATTCAAGGCCAACCAAATGACTCAAGTTTGAGCAAAATTGAATCCATGCTTCTACAAGTTGTTCAAAAACAGGATTCAATGTTTGCTCAATTTCAAAAGAGTGATCAAGCTAAAGATGCCGCCATCAAAATGCTTGAAACTCAAATGGCCCAATTGGCTACCTCTATTACCCAAAGAAAACAAGGCCAACTCCCACCTCATGGTGAACAACCGAGGGACACCGCAAATGCTATCACCCTTAGGAGTGGTACCACTTATACGGAACCTCAGCAACCCAAAGAACCAACAGTTGAGCCTTCACCAGTAGAAAGCCAAAAAGAAACCCAACCATCCACCGCTAAGGAAGCGGAAGACAAATCTAAAAAGAAGGATGAACTTGAAAAGGAACCCATCAAAATTCAAGTTCCATTTCCCCAGCGTTTGAGGAGAAATCATAAGGAAACCCAATTCGGTAAATTCATGGAAGTTGTCAAAAACCTCCAAGTAACGGTTCCCTTCACTGAATTAATCACTCAAATCCCTTCTTACACGAAATTTATGAAGGATATCTTAACAAAGAAGAGGACTCTGGATGATGTTGAAATCATCGCATTCACCGCCTGAATGCAGTGCGTTATTGCAAAATAAGTCCCCTCCTAAGTTAAAGGATCCTGGTAGTTTCTCTATACCTTGCACTATAGGCACCTACACGATTGATAAAGCTTTATGCGATCTAGGTGCTAGTGTGAGCGTTATGCCCTATTCCATTTGCGAAAAATTGAATATGGGAATTCTGAAATGCACAAGTATCACCTTGCAAATGGCAGATCGTTCTCTAAAACAACCTATGGGAGTTTTAGAAGATGTACCTGTTAGAGTAGGGAAGTTTTTCATTCCAGTCGATTTTATAGTGTTAGATATGGCAGAAGATTCGCAAATCCCTATCATTCTAGGAAGGCCATTTCTACACACTGCGGGAGCAGTAATCGATGTCAAGAATGGAAAATTGACATTAGAAGTAGGTGATGATAAAGTCACCTACAACTTAAACAGTGCAATGAAGAGCCCTATGCTTGAAGAGCCTTGCTGTTTTCTTGACATTGTCGACTCAATCGTTGATGAATCTCTGTACCCATCAATAATTGGGGATCCTTTAGAAGCAATTTTATTGTTAGAGGGTATCTCTGAGAATAACAATTTTGAGATCAGTGAGCTGGAAAAGGACTTGACTGGTAAAGAGATACCGTCTGAAGAAGTTGAGGAGTTCATAAGCTTAATTGATGCTCCTGCCAAGGCAGAAGTACGTAAACCTGAACTTAAACCTCTTCCCTCAAATCTAAAATATGCTTTTTTAGATGAATCTGAATATTGCCCGGTCATAGTGAGTGCTCTTCTAGATGAAAATCAATTAGACTCACTATTGATTGTTTTGAGGAAACATAAAAAGGCAATAGGCTATAAACTTGAAGACCTTACAGGCATAAGCCCTGACTTCTGCATGCATAGAATTAACTTAGAAGAAGGCCAAAGACCTTGTGTTCAAGGTCAACGCCGTCTTAATCCCAACATGAAAGAGGTAGTTAAAACGGAAGTTCTGAAATTGCTAGATGCTGGCATAATCTATGCAATTTCTGACTCAAAATGGGTTAGCCCTGTCCAAGTTGTTCCCAAGAAAGGAGGAACAACAGTAGTCAAGAATGAGAAGAACGAGCTCATCCCCACAAGGATTGTGACGGGATGGCGTATGTGCATTGACTACAGGAAGTTGAATCAATCAACTAGAAAAGATCACTATCCTCTATCCTTCATTGATCAAATGTTAGAGAGGTTAGCTTGCCACAAATATTTCTGTTATTTAGATGGTTACTCAGGATTTTTCCAAATTCTTATCCACCCTGAGGACCAAGAGAAAACCACCTTCACCTGTCCCTATGGCACTTTTGCTTATCGCCGAATGCCATTTGGCTTGTGTAATGCACCTGCAACTTTCCAGCGTTGCATGACTAGTATCTTTTCTGATTTTGTTGAGACTATCATGGAAGTATTCATGGACGACTTTAGCGTCAATGGCATTTCCTTTGATAATTGTTTGACAAATCTGTCGAAAGTGCTAAAACGCTGTGAAGAAGTCGACCTTGTTCTCAATTGGGAAAAATGTCACTTCATGGTGAACGAAGGTGTAGTTCTAGGACACATCATTTCCGAAAGAGGTATTGAAGTGGATAGAGCTAAGATCCAAGTTATTGAGCAACTGCCACCATCTGCTAATGTAAAAGGAATCAGGAGTTTCCTTGGCCACGCCGGTTTCTACCGACGGTTTATTAAAGACTTTTCTAAAATAGCCAAGCCCCTGACTGAGCTCCTTTTTAAGGATGCGCCTTTTAATTTCACGAAGGAATGTCTTGAGGCATTCAACAAAATCAAACGCGCTCTAATCACTGCACCTATAATCCAGTCACCTGATTGGAATCTTCCATTTGAGCTTATGTGCGATGCGAGTGATTACGCCGTTGGAGTTGTTTTGGGGCAACGAAAGGAAAAGTTCCTTCATGCTATTTACTATGCTAGTAAAACGTTAGATCCTGCCCAAATCAACTATGCCACTACTGAAAAAGAACTTCTTGCCATTGTCTATGCCTTAGTCAAATTCCGTTCTTACCTTATAGGATCAAAAGTCATTGTTTACACTAACCACGCTGCTTTGAAATATCTGCTTTCAAAGAAAGAGGCAAAACCTCGGCTTATCCGATGGATTTTACTCCTTCAAGAATTTGATCTAGAGATCCGGGATAAGAAAGGAGCAGAAAATGTAGTCGCTGACCATCTTTCAAGGATAAGAGTAACTGAAATAGGATTGCCAACACCAATTAATGATTCGTTTGCTGATGATTCATTAATGGCAGTTGCTGGCTCTTCTCCTTGGTATGCTGATATGGCTAACTTTCTCGTCAGTCAACAGCTACCTTCTGACCTTTCTTATAACCAAAGGAAGCGATTTTTGCATGATGCAAAATTCTTCGTTTGGGATAATCCTTATCTTTTCAAGCAGTGCTCTGATGGTCTTTATAGATGATGTATCCCTCCGTGGGAAGTTAAAGGAGTTTTAGAAGGATGCCACTCATCTGCTTATGGTGGTCATCATGGTCCGTCCAAGACCATAGCCAAAGTCTTACAATCCGGGTTTTTCTGGCCCTCGATGTTTAAAGATTCAAAAGATTTTGTTATGGCTTGTGACGCTTGTCAACGAATGGGTCAAATATCTAAGAGACATGAGATGCCTCAAAATGACATATTAGAAGTTGAAATATTCGATGTCTGGGGTATTGACTATCAAGGACCATTCCCTTCTTCTAACGGGAATCGTTACATCTTAGTCGCTGTTGACTATGTTTCCAAGTGGGTAGAAGCAATCGCCACTCCCACTAATGATGCTAGAGCTGTGATACGACTATTTAAGAAGATCATCTTTCCACGTTTTGGTGTACCCAGAGCCGTGATTAGTGATCGGAGAACTCACTTTGGAGAGAAGCAGTTAGATACTCTGCTTGCTAAATATGGTGTCTATCACAGACGAGGATTAGCGTACCATCCCCAGACCAGCGGTCAAGTAGAAGTCTCAAATAGAGAGTTGAAAACAACTATTCAGAAAGTAGTCTCAAGATCTTGAGCTGATTGGAGTAATAAGCTCGATGACACCTTGTGGGCTTATCGCACAGCTTTCAAAACCCCGATTGGAACATCTCCTTATCGATTGGTTTATGGAAAGGCCTGTCATCTTCCTGTCGAGTTAGAGTATAAAGCTTACTGGGCTATCAAAGAACTAAATTTAGACACTAAGCATAGCGCCGATAGGAGACTCTTGCAACTCAATGAGCTAGAGGAATTTCGTTTGCAAGCTTATGAGAATTCTAGGATCTATAAGGAGAAAACGAAGCGTTGGCACGACAAGAGGATAATTAAGAAAGAATTTAATGTCGGTGACCAAGTACTTATTTTCAACTCCCGTCTGAAAATTTTTCCGGGAAAACTTCGATCACGATGGTCTGGACCATTCACGGTCACATTGTAACAACCCGAAAAGTACCCAATTTTTCTAGTAAAAATATTTACTAACACTTTTCAGCAAACTTAAGGTTTTAAAATAGAAATTTTTGTTCCGAGTCGTATTTTGAAATTCCGCGTTCGTATTTGGAATTTCTGAGAGATTTCATGAAAAGACCGTTTTTAGTCATCTTTGACTTTTCTTGACTTTTAAGTCGTCTTTGACTTTTCTTGACTTTTTAAAAGTCGTCATTGACTTTTCTTGACTTTTAAGTCGTCATAAACTTTTCTTGACTTTTAAGTCATCTTTGACTTTTCTCGACTTTTTAGTCAACTTTGACTTTCGTTGACTTTTCCCGACTCGCCTTGTAATTTTGAAACCGAAATTTTATTTAAAAAAATAATATTTTTAATTTATTTTTATTAAGATTTATTAGGATTTATGATAATTTAATAGAATTATTTTGAATTTATTCGGAATTAAAGAGAATGTTTTATGATTTAACCCCAAACGTCATTTAACTATTCCCGGGTCAACTTAAGTCCCGAAACCCGACTTTGACATGAGTCATACGGCCCATGTCACTTTTTTTCCACTCATATTAGATCTTTTAATTAATATGATTAAACTAATAAAAATATCTAAGATATTTGTAACTTTATCGGTCTGTCAACTTAAACTCCGCAAATCGCGTAAAAACAGACCCGATTCCTCTCCATTTCACACGTCTCTTTTTCCCCTCTTAAGCCTTGATATTTTCTTTCTTTTCATTACTCACCAACAACTTTTCATTTACAATCAATCAAATTAAGATCTAATTAATCGTTCTTCATCGTTCTTCATTCGTTCTTCGTCGTTCTTCATTTGTTCTTCGTAGTTCTTGAGCAAAATCATCATAAAACCTTCATTTCTTAATTAAATCCGTCCTAACTTATATTTCTAGAATCTCCTCTTCGCTCTCCATCTTCAAGTACGTTTTATTTCCAATTCCGACAAAATCGTTTTCAACACTTTAATTATGGAAAATCTATTTTTATTTCTAATAATGTTTTTCCTGTCATTTCTTATAGGGGAAGATTTTGAAGACGAGTTTGGAGACTCGTATATATTAGGGGAAGATTAGAAGACGGGTTTTTAGTTATACTTCTTATTTTGGTTGCTAATTGATTTTTCTAGCTAAGGTAACGGAGTCAGAAGTTACTCGAAGAATATATGTTAAATTAGACTTTTGTGTTCTTTAGTTTTGGTTCGACCTTTAGTTTTTGTTCATGTTATGTTTTTATGATTTTAGTTAGTAACATAGCCTTTAGCTTTTGTTTTCTTTAGTTTTTGGTTCATCTTTAGTTTTGTTCATGTTATGGTTATTTATGATTTTTAATTAGTAACATGATAAGTTGTGAATTTTATTATGTTGTATGAATTTATAAACATATTAGTGTTCTTGACATATTTTTATGATTTCTTCATAATCATGATTTTTGTATGATTGATGGTTGAATGGGATGTTTAAAAATGGATGTTGTTAATTAAAAACATGTTAGAATTGATGTGGAATTGGTGGTGGTTGAACCGTGGAGGTGGGCTGTGAACCGGACCCAAAA
>JAIUZE010047721.1:0-15839 GCA_022085475.1 Heliosperma pusillum | reverse complement strand
GTGTCAATCATGTCATAAAAGATTTCTCGATATCTCGAGGAATTATGTTTATACATGAAGTTTAGTGGGAGTAATATGGTTTTCATCAGTCTTATATGTGGAGACATATTAATCATTTTAAATGATGGAAGATTTTGGAGAAGTAGAATACATCTTTTAGATATCCGGATTTGTGGAGATAAATCTAAAAGGATATTAGCATTAAGTCAAAATTCTTATATTGATAAGATCTTTGACTAGTTCAAGGAAGTTGAACACATGATAATTGATTCCTTTTGCTTCCGCTGCGGGATCAATTATAAACGCTGTGATGTATACTCAATCTGACTTTTCGCATGCTTTGAGTATGGCGAATCATTTGCAACCAAATCCAAGTGAGAGTCACTTGACAGCCATAAAGAACATCCGTAAGTACTTGCGAAGGACTAAAGATATGTTCCATATGTTTGGAGTTTATAGTAGTGAGTTGTGTGTAAAAGTTTACACAGACTTCAGTTTCCAAACTGATCAAAGTGATTTGAAATCACGAACTGGCTGTGTTTTATAGAAGATTTATCTGTTGGAAGAGTTCCAAGCAGAAAAGACTATTGGAAAGGTTTCAAGTAGGAGTGACATTTTCAAATATAAATGTCATGTATCCGCTGGAAGTGTTCCAGGCAGTTTATCATTGCGGATTTCACAACGGAAATGGAGTACATTGCGTCATATGATGATACATATGAAAGTAGCTTGGATTCGACAGTATTAGAGGGACTAGAAGTAGTTCATATAGCTGTATATCCTATCCCATTATACTGGTAAAACAGTGGGAGCTACCTTTAGGACAAGAGTCCTAAGTCTAGATTCAAACCTAGACACGTACTCAGAAAGTTTTATGTAATACGAGATTACGTAGACAAAGAGAAATCGCAATCAGAACGATGGAAAGATGCAAGTATTGCTAATCCATTAGCCATGCCTTTTGCAGGCTGAACATGATAGTCATGTCATTTCAATGGAGATTGAAATATGTACCTGAATTGCTGGAGATTATGAGATATGAAATTATTGATAGCGTATCAATTTTTACAAATATTAGATAATCGCATTCATTGTTAGAGTTTCATTAAAAAATCCTTATTTAGTTTGACTAAATTTTAATACTTTGTTTATCCGAATTAGTTGAAAGAAAAGTTGAACCCAATTCAAGTGAACAGGATGAACTTAGTGTTTTGTCCTTAGTCACTCATTTGAGGTGACGTCTCGAAGTGACTAGATTGTAAGTCGATCGATGGTTGGTTCAGCACCATGGGGTCATGGAGATGACTGGTCGTTTACATAGACAGACTGTGGAGACACTCTGTCGGGCAGTGACCATAATAGAGTCCCTTATCAAAATTGATGAAGCCTGGTCGTGGCGGGGATTTCTATTTTATTCATGTGAGTCGATTCTTTAGACTGGCGACCATTTACTTGAGTCGGTGTAGTTTCCATTTGACTTTGGTTTTTGTCCTAGGTCGTGCCGTGAAAGGAGGCCGATGGACATCTTCTGGGTCATGGTGATCTGCATCATACAATGTAAGATGGATCAACAGGAATTGTCCACCCACGTTGGGTATTAACATCTTCGGGCCACTCGAGGAGTAGTAACTGGAAATGCGTGGCCACACTCGGAAGAGATCTCTGGTAGATTTTCCGGTCAGACAGTTACTCTCCCAGATCGAGAAAACCACTCTATTTATAATTTCAATTGCAAGTGCGACCTGTAAGACACCTTGCAATGAGTGGGAGGATGTGACGCAAAAGAGACAAGAGAATCGGTAACACACAACTTGTCGAGACAAGTGGGAGAAATTGTAGGAGGAGGAGTCCTCCGCAATAGTGTTGCTACATGCACAACTTGTATCGGACAAGTGGGAGATTGTTGGAGTAAGTGTCCTCCACAATAGTGCATTTAGATAATAAATCTCATTTGGAATATACGTGGCATGATTAGTATATTTTGATACTCCACGTCAGTTGATTAACGTAAATCGGTACGCTTGGCTGACTAGAGTTGACGTATTGTCGATGACGGCGGTAATCAATGATACCTTTAGGTACACCATAGGCTGGAACCAAATAGAATACTAATTATTTGTATGCGATACAGTTTAATTAGAGCATTACATATATTTGATATGTACGTTTAGTTACGAGAGTTATTTATTGGAAATTGAGTTAGGAACTCATTCCACTTAAGTGTATTAGTCAATTATACGATAACTGACTGAATAAATTTTACGTCTTATTTTAATACGATTAAATAAGATTTAATTTAATGATTAATCGTTAATTCATTAAATTAGTTGAGGTAATGCATATATTTTGAGGTAGAGGTCATTAGTTAATTATATTTACAAAGAGTTGTAAAATAAATTAACTGGGCATTGTGGGACCCATTATATATTGATATAATGGTAAAATATCACTTAAAAGTTAAGTACATATTGTTTATTAATTTGAGTCATATAATTGTTATATGATCAAATTAACACTTAATTATACAAGATAATTAAGCATATGATTAATAAGTATTTGTGGGAGAAATATCAAAAATCAAAATGGTCTATAATGGACACATGGGCACCGGTTTGTGCATGTGAAAATAGCATGATTATTGTTCTATTTTATGTACACAATTCACTTGGTGATTGTGACATTACATGATAACTTTAATCATCAAAACATTGCCTACACTCTACCATCTTACACAAAGAATAAAATGAGCAAAATGGAGCCCTCTTGTGTGCTCAAGAGTGCCGGCCACTTTGGCCTTAAATTGAACAAAAGTTGTTCATTTTGTACTAACTTCATTTTGCTTATTTTTCCACTTCTCTTTCTAAACTCAACTTCTCTCTAAACTCTCTTATACACTAATATTCTCTACATATTACTAGTGTAGTAATACAATAATATTAGTAGTATTTATCTTACTTATTATGTAGTTAATAATAAGGTAAGATTATTTGGGTTTAATCTTGGGTGCAACTAGAAGGAGACCTTCTACTTTGGAGGTTGTTTTATGGAGGATCATCTATCAATTTCATGCTCAAGAAGAATAAGAAGGAGTTCTTATTGTGCCCATATTGAACCGAAAATTTCCATTGTAAGGAAATTTCATCTTATCTTTATATTTATGCTTTTATATTTGCATGCATGATAACTAGATCCTATATCATTAAGTTAAAGTAATTTAATGAACTAATTAGAGGAGTCTTATTAAATGTCTAGGACTTTCACTTTCTCCCTCATCAAAACAAAACCCTAGCCTATGTTTTCACCATGGTAAAAACAAGCCTAAATTCTACCATCCCCATACGTCAAATCCATATGGCCTATCCATCGAGCCAACTTCCTAAAACCTCAACAGAAAACGCTAATTCATCTATATCTGACCTAAACCCAGAATCTTTATCTTATGCGGCCAAAATATCATATGTACTCAAAAGAAAGAGAAATAAAACAAATCCTTCCACCACATAAACTCAACCCACCATAAACCCAATACCATTGCTATTCCAAGTTGGTTTTGGTCAACCCATCATACCGTTCAATCCTAAGGATCCTCCGATCTCATCTATCAGTTGCAAGAAAAGAAGATCTTATTTGACAAAAGG
Organism: Heliosperma pusillum; assembly: GCA_022085475.1. Classification (NCBI taxonomy): domain Eukaryota; kingdom Viridiplantae; phylum Streptophyta; class Magnoliopsida; order Caryophyllales; family Caryophyllaceae; genus Heliosperma; species Heliosperma pusillum. Next base: position 12,201 of record JAIUZE010047721.1, on the reverse strand, counting down.
GTATGCTAAAAAGATTGCTCCCTCGGAAATAGCGACCGTCATTGGAGACAACTCCAAAGTCGGTGAGATCTTATGCTCTCAAATTCCGTCTGATATATAAAGGAAAAAGAAACAGGGGTTCATCATCCTATTGTTATGGCCTTGACTTCCTCGACCGTGGTAGCTGGTTCTAGGTCATCTGTCCCTTTGACCAGCACTGTGGACACAATTAACGCAAGGGTTATTGTAGAGGTAGAAGAAGATGAATATGAAAAAACAATCTCGGATAATGGTGAGAAAATGACAAAGGATGTTAAAGAAAAGGCGGAGGAACAATCGGTCAAAAAATCAGTCAAACCGATCGCCAAAAGAAGTTAGCTCAAAAAGGGAGAAAGCTCAATGACGACTGCTATTAAAGAAGTTAAGCCAATTCTATGCTACCCTAAAAGTAAGTGAATCTAAAAAAAGCCTCTCCGCCACATTCAATGGAAAACCAGTCACTCTTTCTGAAATCCAATTCGCCAAATTACTCCACATTCCAAGCACTAGATAAGATCAGTTTCCCCAAGCACATTTGGCTTGTCTTACCCTATGCATCACCCTCGGAAATTGCAAAAACCTTAAACCCCCAACAAATTCCTTTACCAAAGTAGGCTCACCCGATATACTCTTACCCCATCGAGTGGTCTTCAATGTTTTTTGCCGCACCCTTCTCCTATCTAATGATCGCGGGAAGCTATCTATTGCACAATATTATCTTGTTTATCATCTGACCACCCATAAGTCGATTAACTGGTTGGCTCTCATCTTTTGATACCTAGCCCTTGCTGCCACCAATGTGAAAACCAGAGATCCCTCTACTTGGCTCTCCTATGGCATTTGGTTGTCTCTATTATTTAACAAGAAAGGCTTGCTCATAAAGACAAGCTTCAAGTCAATACAGATGTTTGACAATATGTCCACGGGTCAGTTGGAAAAAATGGGTGTTCGGGTTTAAAATGGAAAATTGACCTCGATGGGTGTAGGTAAAGCCAAAAGGTGTACGAAGAACATCTACCGAGGAAAAACTCGAGACTCGCTAGGTGCATGTGATGGGTTCTCTTCCCTCATGAAATGCGAAGTAAAGAACATCTGGGAGGGGCTTTGTGAGATGGGTAGGGCTATTGACTATCTGAACACCCTTTTTAAGATGTGTATGAGACAGGAAGCCAAGGCTCCAATTTCGGATCAAGCCGCATATTCCTCTTATTCAGTCATAACCCGATTCTTCTGTTTTGTTCCTCTACCCTTTTTGTGCTTAACCCTTTCTATCCTTTATTTTGGTGGTGTACTCTAAGATACATTTGGTCCTTTTGGTTGAACTTGACTTTTTGCTTCCTTATCTATGTTATAATTTAGATTATCTTGCTTTGTTTGTCTATGTCCGGGGGTACTACTTCCCCCTTTGATGATATCAAGAGGAGGAAGAGGTAGACTTATATTGTGTGTTGTGCACTTGTGGTTATTTAACTCTTGCTTAATGCCTTCGCGTAAGTGGCAACAGTATTTATGTTTGTGACTTAATTCTTGGTTCTTATCAAATTGCATAACTGTAGTTTGGCCTTATTCTCAAAAGGATGAATAATTTAAGTAACCAATGGAGGGGGAACTTCTTGGAACATTCGTTTAATAGGCTTGTCATCAAAGGGGAAAATTTTTGGGTTTATGTTGATGATGACATGCCAATTTAGTGTGCATAACAAGTTTCCATTTCCCAGGCTCTTTTGTTCTTCGTAAAGTGCAATGTTGATAAAGAAAAAATGTCAAGATCAAGTTGAGAATTATGTCATAGTTATTCTCGTTATCTTAGACTGTGAGTATATTTTTAAAAGTACTCGTATATATTATTGGAAATAGGTAATGGAAGCGTAATACGCCACTGCTATAATCACAGTGAGTATGACTATTGCCCATGTCTGAAAGCTCTTGAACAAACTCGATTTCAATTTTCAAATGCCAAAATCTCAAAACGTCTTTTCCACTTGAGTCGTAGCTCTCAATTATTTTGAAATGATTTAAAAGAGCATTGAAAGAAAAAGGAATTGCAAAGGAGGTTTTTTGAAGTCATCTTCCTAAAATAATATAGACATTCTTTTTATTTCTCAAAAAAAAAATATTGGCTTTTTCAGTTTGTCTGCTTGAAAGCTTGTCTTGTAACACCCGGAAATGTACCCTATTTTTATAGTGAAAATATTTTACGGATACTTTTCAGTGAATTTAAGTTTTAATTTAGAATTTAATTTTCCGAGTCGAATTTAGAATTTCCGAGTTCGTATTTGGAACTTCCGCGAGATTCCATGAGAATCCCGTCTTAAGGCGACTTTGACTTTTGTTGACTTTTTCCTTATACATATCATACTACCACTTAACCTATTTTTCATTCATTCAACACAACACATTTCTTCTTCATTAAGAAATCTCAAACCCTTGCCTCCATCTTTGATCCGATCTTTGAATCATCATATCTCAATCGTTTCTCGCTCAAATTCTCGTAAGTTCGTCTTATTCTTCCCCTCTTAGCTTCCTCTATCCGTATTGGTAATAAAATTACCGTCTTTCTCGCTTTTTAAATTATCCGTCTTTCTCAAGGTGAATGATATTCATCTTTTATTATCTAATTGTATGTAGGTGGAGACTAGGATGGTTTAGAAATCGATTAAAGACGCGTAAAGGTAACGGTGAAGGGTTACTCGGTATCATTTACGTGTTTTACATGCTTTACATGCTAGAATTCGTATTTAGAATACGATTAGAAAGCTTAGGGATTTTATTATTGATGATGGATGTTGTTTGTTGAGAATTTGTATGAGAATTGATATGAGAAGTGATGATTTATGATAATGGTTGATAATGGTTGAGTTTAGAGCAAATTGGAGTTGTCTAGACTCATGTCACGGTCGTGAGACTCATTTCACAGGCGTGAAATAGTGGCTGATGTTTTACCCTTGCGTAACAGAGTGTTTCACGGGCGTGAAATGTAAGTCACGGTCGTGACTTGTGCAGTTTCACTACACTGACCCCTTTTCGTAAAATGATCATATCTCCTTCGTTACTTGCTTGTTTTGGGCTTGTAACCTATCGTTGGAACCGTAAGAGGATAAGCTATCACCTCAACTTAGAATTTCTGTAATGGCATGTCTAGAACTCTAGTTATGACAGTTTGAAGTGAACCCTTGTTTTAGTTAGTTTCCAAACTTGTTGTTTTGGACAGGTATCTATGTTTCCTATTTATTATGCTTCTTAAACTTGGTCTAATGCTTATGTATCATGTATTGATTCATGTTTATCATAGTTACATTTATATAATGCCATGTTCTCATGTTTTGTGACGGTTCTTGGTATGTTCCACTTTGAGTCGGTTTTTACAAATGATACGGTTTGAGCACTATTTTGTCATGTGCTTTGTACTCTCATTCCCTTGGCTACCTCCACGTTCGTAAGGCTGGAATGTCGGAACGAAGAGGTATCCTACTGCTTAAATGCATGTGTTAGTGGGCATACGACGACGTTGTTGGGAGTTGAACGCATTGCGTTGTTCGACCCGGCAGTCAAATGTTGTGTACTTGCGAGGTGGTGTTATTTGCATGTAGCGTACCGCTTGTTATGAGGCTTGTGCTCTTTTCCGCCTCTTTCGTGAATTGATCTACCGAATTTGGGGTACTCGGCGTCTATTGATTGACCGAGTCTTGGATGCGAAACGCTTTATCGCATGTCGAATCGGAAAATGTGATTCCGAGAATCTGGCCAGGTTTAGATCAGGAGCCGTTTTATTATCGTTCCTACCAGGAGGAAATGAGTCTACATATACAAAATGTAGCATCGTGTATGCGTTCAGGGAAATGCTTTATCCCGTGGATGCCTTTAAATCATACTTGCCATGTACACGGTGCTAGTGCGTTTTATTTACCGTGAGAGATGTCGTCTTTGTGTCGTCGTTCTTGAATGCGTGATTTCATGACTTATTATTCATGGTCATTGTATGATTGGGCACCGTCTATGTATTGGTATGTTTGAATGGATGATAATATGATGGATTTATTGTGATCATCGCATGACTTGGCATGGTTTGTTTGTCGAGTCTCAATCTTATCAAACTTATACCGCTAACGGTGAGATGCAAGCCCTAGTGAGCGTATTCGGTTGCCTAAGAGTGTCTTTCCCGAGTCTTTGAATAACATGATGGATTCGGACTTGTATTCCATATGCTCTTATCATTATATCTCGAATTGCCTATCTATTCTTATCGTATCTCACATGTATATCTATATGTATGCATGCTCTATTTTTGTATTTCCTTTTATGTACGTTTAATGTGATATGACTGGGAGAACCCGGAGTTACTCCCCACTGACTGTGGCATTCATGTTTTTCATGGATGAACAGGTTGCTTGCATGGATGGCATTTTACTTGGTATTTTGGGTTCGGGTGTGAGCTAGAGGGCGTTGTCCCTAGAAGTTTCACCTCTAGACGATTTTAGCTAGTTTTGCTAAACACTTGTTATTTGCTAACATTTTGAGAGACCCCATCTCTTTGTTGTATTTCGTACTTAGTTTGTAATATTTTGACACTCCTCGTTTTATCTATCTTGCATGTATAACAGTTTTTAAAATACCGTATTTCCGCATATTATTTCACATGCTTGTATGCTTTATATTTCCGCATTCGCGAGGGTTGTCACAGTTGGTATCAGAGATTAAACGCTCCCGACGCACACACGTGAACCCTAAACTTAAATTACTTGACCTTGAAATAATAAATGAGAGATGGGTAGACTTAAGGACCTAAGGTGGTAGTCTTTGGTGTACTTGATGTTTGTTAGGTTCTAACTTGTTTGTTGATTGTGTGAGTGATGTTATGTTTGTTTGTATCTACCGTCTTAAGGTGGATCATTGTGTTACCTAGAAGAAGTATCCTCTACCGAAGATTTGAAGATTTACAAGCCTAATTGAAGTGTAGTTCTTCCTCATCTATGAATTCTCTCATCCTTATTGTATTATGCTCTCTTCCTTCTATATAGGTGCTTCTTTCTCTTCCATCTTGGTTGCCTCTTGGAATTTACTCTTGATAGTTCCTCCATCTTACCATTGGTATCCTTACCTTCCTCTTGTAACATTTTTGTGGATGCCATACCCTTTTGTTTGTGGCATATTGTACTTGGTTGGAAGAATTTTAGACTTTGTGGACTATTAGTGTTTGTTAGAATGAAATTGTGATTTGAGGAAAATGGTATAGATCTAATTTCACCCTATGGTGGTGAGAGTTGGTATCCTTGAGGAAAGTGTGGTAAGGTATGTTTAATGATTTTAATGTATAAATGCTTGCCACGACTTGTGTGTAAATAGTTCATGATATTCGATGGTGTAAGGTTGAATGAGTTGGCTATGACTTCTTAACTCAATTAGTAATTTAGACTTTTGGACTTAGAAGTTTCGTATTGTTTTGAAGAGCATGCTTATGATATGTCTAATTGGTGTAAATAAGAAGTTTAGAATGATATCTTGAGGTGCGAAATACTTTTGAGGTTAAGTGACGTCTTGTGGTTTCCTATTGTGTGTTTGTGAGTGTAGGCTTAGTGGAAAAGCATTTGGCTATAGTTCTTGGATTTAAAGATATGATCTTATCTTATGGTATCGGAGACTCGTTTGGAGTAGTAAGGTTTCGTTGTAAGTTGAACCATATTAGTTGAGGATTATGATGGGAGTTATGATGGAAATACCTTGGGACGTTAATGATGATGTTTGACTTGAGGTTGTACTTTGATAATAATGAACTCGTGGGCTATAGACTCGAAAATGACCGAGTATAAGAGAGTATTTGTTAGTCCTTCAGTTAAAGAAACCTTTGAGGTTGTGTTGATTATATGAGCTAAAGGAATGTTATTATACTTGGGTTGCAATTCTGCATTTGGGATTCCGTGAGATATGAAAGGATGGATGAATTGGGTTGTAGTCGATTTATCAAATCTAGGTGTACCTTACTTTGATGATTGTACGTGGTATGATGGTCCCTTGTAAAAGGCCTTTGTAAAGGAATAATTAAGTTGTTTTACTATCGCCTTAAGTTTGAAAGAAAAAATTTTGTGGATTAAACCTTAACCCATTACCCGTGCCATTGTCCCTTTTCATTTCCATTCTTGAAGGTTTTTGTCAAGATTGATCTTTAAGAAATCGCATGCTCGTATCTTCTTTCTTACTTGGATAGCTTCATAACTCATCTATCTGCTTTATCTCTTTCTTGACCTCGTTATTTTCAGCGCTCCTCTCTTGTAATCTCGTGCCTTATTTATTCTTGTGTTCTTCTTGAGATTCCTTATCGTTCCCTATCTCGTTGCTCCTGCATCTTTTCTCTAATGGATTGGGTATTCCATTTGTAAGGCTCAGAGAATAAGTGTAATGTATTTTGGAATTCTTAGGTTAGAATATGTGTTTTTGGATGGAGCAAATTTCAGAATGTATTTGATCATGGAAAATAGGACTTAAGCTGGAGGATGAATCCTAATAGTGATAATACATCTTCTCCTAGTAGTTTTGGATTTGAAGCTGGGTACTCTAGTGTTATTTTGAGAATTTAGTTAATCATGATAATAGTTCGTTGTTGTTGTTGTGTACTATAACGGTTGATTGGTATGTCATTTGGGAATTTGATGTCTCTAATTGGTGGATTCTAAAAGAGACTTTGCTTTAGGGTAATTGCGTTGGTACCCAAAGTTTGAGGAGTTTTGTCATAAATGAAAATCGATTCATTTTGAGTTTTAGATGATCTAAATGATTTGAATGGTTGTCTGATTGCTAAGTGATTGGTCATTTGTGGTTTGGAATTAGTAATTCTCTTTTATTCTTAAGGAACCGTAGTTTGCTAATGTGACTATTTATATTTGAGGCTTCGAGCGTAGTAATGATCGAATCAAGGATGTTAGGGCGTATTAAAGAATTCTTATAAGCAATAATGGATTGTGGATTTTCCCTTGTCGTGAGACTTTGGATGAGACTAGTTGGATCTTAGATAATTATGTTTGGTTGCGTGGATTTTGTTTTGATTTTCGAGGATGAGAAAGTTCATTGTAAATTTAGGATAATGAGTTGAAGTAAATTGGATTAAAGGATTTCATGGTAAGTCCTTTACTTTGTGGTTGTTAGCGATCATGTTTCCATAGATAAATATTTTGTTGGTAGTTTCTAGTAAGAGTTTTGATGATGAAAAAATAAGAAGGATAGAGTGCGTTAATAACTCTTCATTGTGGATGTAGTGAGGAGGTCTACCGCGGCCGAGGGACCTTAGTAGATTCTAATTGGATTCGAATAATTGGGATTTGTTACTCGAAGTTTCGTGATTATGGAATATTTTTGTAGGATTTCTGATGATTGAAAATGATGAGTTGCAAATTGGGTAAATTGCATTCTCTTGCGGATTTGGTTTATTAGTGGAGTTAGTGATATCGAATTCTTATAGATCTTCATGCCGACTTTATCTTGATCTTCCTATCCCAAAGAGTTCGATTTGTTTCGTTTTTGCGTGTTTTGTATATATTTTGTTATCGTGAATTGTGAACTTGATGTACGAGTCGCTCTATGTACGTGTAATGTCCTGTTAATTGATTTTATCTTTGATAAAACCTTCAAATTTCCATATTATATTTCTAATTTAACTTTTCAAAGAAGTCTAAAGATGGACTTTGTATCCTCTTTTTGGAGAAAATAGATTTCTTTCGCTTTTATATTTGGATTTTGTGTTTGGTTGGATGTTTGGACTTGTTATTGGAGACGTCTGGTGACTAGTCCTCCACTTACTAACACTTGTTTGATTTTCGATTTCACTCTTTCAACATTGATTTGATTTTTGATAGCTAGAGTTCTTGTTCGCGACGGGCACTCTTGTGATTCGTAAATAAAGCTTCGCACTTATGAAAAATTTCCTCAAACCGTTTTCGAGAAGAACCTCGTTTCATAAATGTTTCTTTTGTAAAAGTTTTAGTATTAATTTTGAAAACCGATTCTTGTCCTTGATACTTTTATTATCTACTCTCAAGTTTCGAGGACGAAACTTTTTAAAAGGAGGGGTGATTGTAACACCCGGAAATGTACCCTATTTTTATAGTGAAAATATTTTACGGATACTTTTCAGTGAATTTAAGTTTTAATTTAGAATTTAATTTTCCGAGTCGAATTTAGAATTTCCGAGTTCGTATTTAGAACTTCCGCGAGATTCCATGAGAATCCCGTCTTAAGGCGACTTTGACTTTTGTTGACTTTTTCCTTATACATATCATACTACCACTTAACCTATTTTTCATTCATTCAACACAACACATTTCTTCTTCATTAAGAAATCTCAAACCCTTGCCTCCATCTTTGATCCGATCTTTGAATCCTCATATCTCAATCGTTTCTCGCTCAAATTCTCGTAAGTTCGTCTTATTCTTCCCCTCTTAGCTTCCTCTATCCGTATTGGTAATAAAATTACCGTCTTTCTCGCTTTTTAAATTATCCCTCTTTCTCAAGGTGAATGATATTCATCTTTTATTATCTAATTGTATGTAGGTGGAGACTAGGAAGGTTTAGAAATCGATTAAAGACGCGTAAAGGTAACGGTGAAGGGTTACTCGGTATCATTTACGTGTTTTAAATGCTTTATATGCTAGAATTCGTATTTAGAATACGATTAGAAAGCTTAGGGATTTTATTATTGATGATGGATGTTGTTTGTTGAGAATTTGTATGAGAATTGATATGAGAAGTGATGATTTATGATAATGGTTGATGATGGTTGAGTTTAGAGCAAATTGGAGTTGTCTAGACTCATGTCACGGTCGTGAGACTCATTTCACGGGCGTGAAATAGTGGCTGTTGTTTTACCCTTGCGTAACAGAGTGTTTCACGGGCGTGAAATGTAAGTCACGGTCGTGACTTGTGCAGTTTCACTACACTGACCCCTTTTCGTAAAATGATCATATCTCCTTCGTTACTTGCTTGTTTTGGGCTTGTGACCTATCGTTGGAACCGTAAGAGGATAAGCTATCACCTCAACTTAGAATTTCTGTAATGGCATGTCTAGAACTCTAGTTATGACAGTTTGAAGTGAACCCTTGTTTTAGTTAGTTTCCAAACTTGTTGTTTTGGACAGGTATCTATGTTTCCTATTTATTATGCTTCTTAAAATTGGTCTAATGCTTATGTATCATGTATTGATTCATTTTTATCATAGTTACATTTATGTAATGCCATGTTCTCATGTTTTGTGACGGTTTTTGGTATGTTCCACTTTGAGTCGGTTTTTAGAAATGATACGGTTTGAGCACTATTTTGTCTTGTGCTTTGTACTCTCATTCCCTTGGCTACCTCCACGTTCGCAAGGCTGGAATGTCGGAACAGGGAGGTATCCTACTGCTTAATTGCAGGTGTTAGTGGGCATACGACGACGTTGTTGGGAGTTGAACGCATTGCGTTGTTTGACCCGGCCGTCAAATGTTGTGTACTTGCGAGGTGGTGTAATTTGCATGTAGCGTACCGCTTGTTATGAGGCTTGTGCTCTTTTCCGCCTCTTTCGTGAATTGATCTACCAAATTTGGGGTACTCGGCGTCTATTGATTGACCGAGTCTTGGATGCGAGAAACGGTTTTTACGCATGTCGCATCGGAAAATGTGATTCCGAGAATCTGGCCAGGTTTAGATTAGGAGCCGTTTTATTATCGTTCCTACCAGGAGGAATTAGTCTACATATACGAAATGTAGCATCGTGTATGCGTTCAGGGAAATGCTTTATCCCGTGGATGCCTTTTAATCATACTTGCCATGTACACGGTGCTAGTGCGTTTCATTTACCGTGAGAGATGTCGTCTTTGTGTCGTTGTTCTTGAATGTGTGATTTCATGACTTATTATTCATGGTCATTGCATGATTGGGCACCGTCTATGTATTGGTATGTTTGAATGGATGATAATATGATGGATTTATTGTGATCATCGCATGACTTGGCATGGTTTTTTTGTCGAGTCTCAAGCTTATCAAACTTATACCGCTAACGGTGAGATGCAAGCCCTAGTGAGCGTATTCGGTTGCCTAAGAGTGTCTTTCCTGAGTCTTTGAATAACATGATGGATTCGGACTTGTATTCCATATGCTCTTATCATTATATCTCGAATTGCCTATCTATTCTTATCGTATCTCACATGTATATCTATATGTATGCATGCTCTACTTTTGTATTTCCTTTTATGTACGTTTAATGTGATATGGCTGGGAGAACCCGGAGTTACTCCCCACTGACTGTGGCATTCATGTTTTTCATGGATGAACAGGTTGCTTGCATGGATGGTATTTTACTTGGTATTTTGGGTTCGGGTGTGAGCTAGCGGGCGTTGTCCCTGGAAGTTTCACTTCTAGACGATTTTAGCTAGTTTTGCTAAACACTTGTTCTTTGCTAACATTTTGAGAGACCCCGTCTCTTTGTTGTATTTCGTACTTAGTTTGTAATATTTTGACACTCCTCGTTTTATCTATCTTGCATGTATAAAAGTTTTTAAAATACCGTATTTCCGCATATTATTTCACATGCTTGTATGCTTTATATTTCCGCATTCGCGAGGGTTGTCACATGTCTTGTTGTGCTTTTTTTACTAGGGGAAAATCAATGGGTAATATTTTTTTTTTAAAGTTTTGAGTTGCCCTTGTACTATATACCTTTTGTTGGTTTTAATACTTGTGTGACAGGTTTATCGCGTACCTAATCAAAGATAATAACCTTATACTAGGTTAACAAATAATGAATACAGTTAGGGAAGTAGGAGTCGATCAGAAGGAGACGGAAGTTGCTAAATAAGTTGTCATGAGTTGAATTCTATCAAGATCGATTCCATTGTTTGAGTTTGGTAAGTAAAACAAATAATTAGATAAATAACAACATTATAAATGAGAATCTAGGGGATAGGTTCATATATGTAAAATAGCAAAAGGGCATCATCAAATTAAGGGTAGTGAAGTCGAAAAATCTCAAGGCCAAATGGTACTTACCTTTTGTATGAGTACTTGTAACACCCGCAAATGTACCCTATTTTTATAGTAAAAATATTTTACGGATACTTTTCAGCGAAATTTAGTTTTAGTTTAGAATTAAATTTTCCGGGTCGAATTTAGAATTTCCGAGTTCGTATTTGGATTTTTCGCGAGATTTCAAGTAAAACCCGTCTTAAGTCGTCTTTGACTTTTTCTTGACTTTTTCCTCATACTCCCTCATACTCCCCTTAACCTATTTCATTCCATCACAACTCAACTTACTTCATCACTATGAAAACCCAAATCAAAACCCTAGCTTCCATAATCTTTCCAATCTTAGAATTGTCATATCTCTTTTGTTTCTCGCTCAAATTCACGTAAGTTCGTCTTATTCTTCCCCTCTTAGCTTCCTCTATCCGTATTGGTAATAAAATTACCGTCTTTCTCGCTTTTTAAATTATCCGTCTTTCTCAAGGTGAATGATATTCATCTTTTGTTATCTAATTGTAGGTGGAGACTTTCTAGAAATCGATTAAAAACGCGAAAAGGTAACGGTGAAGGGTTACTCGATATCATTTACGTGTTTTACATGATTTCATGTTAGAATTCGTATTTAGAATACGATTAGTAAGCTTAGGAGTATGTTATTGATGATGATTGTTGTTAGTTGATGATTGTTGATGATGATTATGATTGTTGATAATTGATAGAAGTGAATTATGAGAATTGATGATTTATGATAATAGTTGATGATGGTTGAGTTTAGAACAGAATGGAGTTGTCTTGACCCAAGTCACGGTCGTGAAACTCATGTCACGAGCGTGAAATAGTGGCTGACCATATACCCTTGCGTAACAGAGAGTTTCACGGGCGTGAAATACAAGTCACGGTCGTGACTTGTGCAGTTTCACTGCACTGCCCCCTTTTCGTAAAATGATCATATCTCCTTCGTTACTTGCTTGTTTTGGGCTTGTGACCTATCGTTGGAACCGTAAGAGGATAAGCTATCACCTCAACTTGGAATTTCTGTATTTTCATATCTAGAACTCTAGTTATGACAGTTTGAAGTGGACCCTTGTTTTAGTTAGTTTCCAAACTTGTTGTTTTGAGATAAGATCTATGTTTCCTATTTATTATGCTTCTTAAACTTGGTCTAATGCTTATTATGTATCATGTATTCATTCCTGTTTATTC
>JAIUZE010047720.1:0-12805 GCA_022085475.1 Heliosperma pusillum | reverse complement strand
AAAACCATATTACTCCCACTAAACTTTATGTATAAACATAATTCCTCGAGATATCGAGAAATCTTTTATGACATGATTAACACACTAATTCCAACTCTTTAGTGCTTACTTAAGACATTCTCTTAAGCTTGCAAATTAACTTAGGATAGTTAGGATATACGAACCCACAGGTGAATATAAAATATACTACCTCTTCTAGAATCGTATTCGAGAAGGTGGTTCTTGAGGTCCAATTGACATCATACTATTATGATATGCTCTAATCGCTAAGTATATTCGAATGGATCAAAGAATTAAGGTTGGTGCAAAAACTCTTTGCCTACCAAGTTATCCTTGAAAACATTTTAATGTTCATCCATGCAAATTTTGATCTTAAAAATCAATTTACATTGAAGAGGTCGTACATCTTCAAGTAAAATTACGGGTCACATAACTGACCTCATGCATGGAGTCCATTACGAATCGTAGACTCTAAGCCATATCAAGAAGTTTGGACTAAAAACAGTCTTTCATAAGTCGCATATTAGAATTCATCACTATAAAGGAGCGATAAAATTCCACCTAATCCTCCTAGGTTCCGAAGAAACAACTACTGAACAAGCAATGAGGAAAACCTTTTCCGGACCATATGCTCAGTTTGTGGCTCTTGAAACATTTTCTCCCACTCTGTCTTATTAAGAAACAATCGTATTTTTATTGAAAGACAGCATCACGAGTCCCAAACGCTTTGTTCTCGTGGTCAATGTGGGATTATTGAGCACTTGTTTCATTCAAATAACTTATCAATTAGGTACGCTACCTACCCATATCGTATATGGAATGAAATCAGACTGTTTTAAATGTGTTTTAATATGGTGGGAAAAGAAATAGCAGACAAAAATATTAAGATCCCAAGGTTTAGTCAAATGGCTCATTTTGACTGGATAAAGACAAAACCATATCGTATAAGGTTCTGTTTCTCTATTCAACAACATTTTATCTAATAATGTGTGTTAGAAAAGTTAACTTGTGAAACCATTTCACAATACTTTTGGTGAAAATCAAAGTCAATACTTAGATATTTGTAGTTACGATTTAGTCGTAAGTCCTAGATCTAATGCTCGAGTGGTTAACTACTTCTCATTGAAGCTCTTTGAACTTTTCAAAGATTTATCTTAGCACCTCATTAAGTAGAATCAAACATAATATCTACTTAAATCGTCGGTAAATCAAGTGAAGTAATCATTACCATCTCTGGTTGTGTTTGTTATTGGACCACACGTATTCTTATGTTATGGGGCCAATAATTTACTAGTTCGATTTCCTTTTCAACAAAAGGGCACGAATCATCTTGCCTTGAATACAAGATTCGCACACACCATAAGATTCAAAATCAGATGGGTTAGGGATAGTTGTTCATACTAGCCTCTTAATGTGCTACACAATCCAAAATTAAGATTAGACATAGGTCACCAATTTTGAGCCTTTTTCAATCTATATGACAAGTAATTACTAGTTTAGGGCAAGAATATAATTACCTTTGATTGGTATGGGATAACCATTGACCAAGTATAGGCATAAAAAGATACAACGTTTGTTCTATTCACAAAAGTGAAACACTTGTGTCGTAAACAAAAGTGGATACTATATTCTTTATTTAGAGGTCATGTACATAATAACGTTTATTAATGTATACCTCTAAATTCATTACTAGATTGATCACATTATAACTTTTATATGTCTCTATGAAAATAGAACTACAATAGTTATATTTCCCTTTTAGGTCGACATTTAATCATGGTTAGTCGTCGCACGAATCATTATTATATGCATTGAATACATTGATGAAAACCATAATGGGTATCTGATACCCAAAACTTGCATTTTGCAAAATAAATGTCGATCATATAGATATTATGGGTGAAAAAATACACCCAATTTCTAACTTTTTAGAAAACTTGGGGCAGATTCTTTTCTTGTGTCCTACACTGTAAAATAGAATCGTCAAAAGTTGGGTTCGACACCTTGCTTAGGTTTTGACTTTACTATTCAAAATAGTCTTGCCTTTTTCCCTTGCCTTGTGTCAAAGTCGAGCCAACCTACTCTTGAACCTCGTCTTAACAATTAAGAATATAAACATCATTCTTAGTGCTCCCACTCACTTTCATGAATCTCTACTTAGACAAGTATATTGGAAGTATTGTGAAGACTATTCTTCATTTCATTCATGGTTTTACCTTCAAAAGGATAAACTTTTCATGAAGTGACTACGGTATTTGGGTGTTCACGATTTCAAATAAATCGATTAACCTAGTCATCCCAACTGATTTGGCCTCTTTTGAGGTAAGCCTCGATAAGGAGCATTATGACGACATACCAAAATACAAATATTTTCTTTGGAGCAAAAATTGATTGTACCATTGTTATAAGAAGACGTCACTAAAAATCAAAACGTTTTTGACTAAGTTTGACTTATTCATTTACTCTTCATAAGAGACATTTGCAATGGTGAATATGAGGATCAAAAGATAAAATTCATTTTGTCTTTAGCTACGGTGGTTTAAACGAAGATCGCAATCAATATACTACCGTATAAAATAATGGAAACCTTTTCCACGATTGAACGGATTTATAAGTTCATAGAAGAAAAATAATTGTCATTTCGCGAATAAAAATAAATATCAACAAGAAATAAACATTCATTGCTTATATATAATTCACTTGTAAAACAATTTTAACAAGTTTAGCATTCATATAATGACCTCTCACTAAATTATATAAATGATTCCAAGACCCATCTTTAAATAAAAATAGTCATCGCATGCTACCTTTATTTAGAAATGGTAAGTCATTACTTGACTAATTCTACCTTTAGAACTCTTGGTTGACGGATATCAACTAAATCCATCTCCTAGTCCCAAGATAACGCTTATCTCGTTGAGTCCAATCAAATTTTAGCTTGTGATCGTATCACCCTACTTACCCGAGGTAAAAAGGGACCCACGAGCGTGGTAGCCCTAATGAACACGGGATTCATAGGTGTTATTAATTGGTAAGGCTAATATCAATTTTTTAAATATGTGAGAGATCTTGTCAATTTAGTTATTAATTCCCTATAAGTGAACTAAGTCGGTGAATTGTGAATAACGTTGAATTGACAATAACGGTAAATAAACTGCATGTGTGACGATTTTGGCATGGGCGGAAATAAAGCAAGCAATCAAGCAACAATAAAATCCTAGTATGGCCACCTAGCTAATCAAATTAACTAGATAGTTACAAATTCGAAACCAAATCCTTGGTCTCTTTCCTGGGAAACCTTCCAAATGGCACCGTCTGAGGGAGACCGGTCTTCATAAAAATATTACAAAATTACAAATATACAAAATTCTCTAGTATACAGTTAGTCTATAAATAAAAGGTAGTAAAATTATACAAACCGGCGATACGAGATCGCAATAAAATTACAATCAAAACGTTATTCCCTTACATTACGGGTAATAACGATAAAAATTAACTAGGCCATACTAGGTACAAAAATTTGCATAAATTATTAAATAAATGACATTCATTCATTCAACCATAAATAAAGTAAATTGCTGCAAAATTCATGCCAAAATCGTCCTAAATTCATTCATGCTCATTGTAGCTCGATTTTTCCGGGATTCATTGATTTTTAACCATTAAAAATCAATATCAACATTTAAATCTCATTTAAATTCAAACTAATTAACTAAACTGATTTAGAACTCAAAATTAGTCACTACTATTTTTGTCGGTCATTAGTTAGATCGATTTGATTTCATTTGCTAAATATTACGGTTTAATCATAACAATTATGAAATAAAACCAAAATAAAATAAAAAAACATCATAAAATTTGAAACCAAAAATTTTTTACATTCTGGAACAATTCCAGGAACTATAAAAATAAAAAACATTTGCTAAAAAAATTTAAATTAATTTTATGAACAAATAGCTTTGTATTTAATGGTTTTATCAAATAAAAACATTAGATATAGTAAAACAGTGAAACAAATTATGAAATTTCACCAAGAGTATCAACATCAGAATGTAAAAAGAACCAATAATTTTAAATAGCAATAAATGGACCGTTTCAGTTTTCTGAACATTTTATAATCTCATATTATTCGGAACTTTTATCGTATACAAAATCAATAAACATGCAATACATAAGTAAAAATCACTAAATTTTACATACAATATTTAATTCATGCATGTGAGATCATATTAAAATGTCATGGCCAGAATCAACATGAAACTATTTTTAGTTAACTTTTAACTCATAAAATGCATGTTAACTCGGTTTAAACGCCAAAAATCAAAATAAATAGCAAATTAATCCCTAAAATTACGAAATATGACCACAAACATTTTGAGGTAAGTAGGTATACATGCACCAAAAAGTTTTGTCAGAATCGTATTTTAACTCAAAATCTTTGATTTATTAGTTATCTTATAACTTTAACAAAAATGTCCAAAATGAACATGCATGCTACAAGCTAGCTCTGATACCACATGAAAGTCCATAGACCTTAATTAGACTCCTCTAATTATTTACTAAATTACTTATTAATTTAGTTTATAATGATCTATGTAACATGCATGCAAATATAAAGACATTTATATAAAAGAAGAAATTTCCTCACATTGATATGGGAATTATATGGGCACAACAAGAACTCCTTCTTGTTGTTCTTGAGCTATAAATATGGATGAACACAAGAAATCTCCAAACTAGAAGACCTCCTTCAAGTTGCACCAAGATGACACCAAATAATCTACCCTTATTATTAACTAGATAATAAGATAGATGATATACTACTAATATTAGACTATATTACTACACTAGTAATACTTAGGAAATATTAGTATATGAGAGTTTTTAGTGAGAGGAAGGATTTTAGAGAGAAGTGTAAAAATTGCACAAAATGAAGTAGTATGAAAATGAACAACCATTGCTCATTATAAGGCCATATGGCCGGACCACTTTGTCCAAATAAGGACTCTTATTTTGTTCAATTTGATCACATGCATTAGAGTGGAGTGTTGTAGTATAAGTGATGATTGTATACTACTTGTTATGTCACTTTCAAGTGGTAACTAAAGAGAACAACAATCATCACCATGTAACTACTACTATAACCGGCCATCATGGACTAGTTTGGTCCATTTTGATTTTTGATATTTGTCTCACAAATACTTATTGATCATATGGTTAATTATCTTGTATAATTAAGTGTTAATTTGATCATATAACACTTATATGACTCAATTAAATAAATAATATGTACTTAACATTTTAAGTAATATTTTACCATTATATCAATATATAATGGGTCCCACAATGCTTAGTTAATTTATTTTACAACTCCTTGTAAATATAATTAACTAATTACCTCTATCTCAAAACCTCAACTAATTTAGTAATTTAACGATTAATTACTAAGTTAAATCTTATTTAATCGTATTAAAATAAGATATAAATTTATTAGTCAATTATCGCATAATTGAAAAATAAGCTTAATCGAATTTGAGTTCTTAACTCAATTTCTAACAATTAACTCTCGTACATATCGAATATATGTAATGTACTAATTAACTGTATCGTATACAAATAATTAGTTACTATTTGGATTTCATCCTTTAGGTGTGACCGAAAGGGATCAGTTGATCACCGCCGTCAACGACAATAACGTCAAACTCTAGTCAGCCAACCGTTATTGATTTACGTTAATCAACTGACTAATCATATATATAGTCAATAAATATCCCAATTATATTCCTTAATAAGATTTATTATGTGGCGCACTATTGTGGAGGACACCTACTTCAACAACATAAGCATTTGAACAAGTTTATGAAGCATAATAAATAAGAACATAGATCACCTCTCCAAAACAACGTTGTTTGGAAACCAACTAAAACAAGGGTCCACTTCAAACGGTCATAACTAGAGTTCTAGACATGAAAATGCAGATATTCTAAATGGAGGTCATATCTTATCCTCTTACGGTTCCAACGGGATGTCACAAGCTCAAAACAAGCAAGTAACGAAGGAGATATGATCATTTTACGAAAAGGGGTCAGTGCAGTGAAACTGCACAAGTCACGACCGTGACTTGTATTTCACGCCCGTGAAACTCTCTGTTACGCAAGGGTATATGGTCAGCCACTATTTCACGCTCGTGACATGAGTTTCACGACCGTGACTTGGGTCAAGACATCTCCATTTTGTTCTAAACTCAACCATCATCAACTATTATCATAAATAATCAATTATCAACTAACAACAACTATCATCAACAATCCAATTCCTATGATTACTAATCTTATTCTAAATACGATTACTAACATAGAAAACACATTAAAAACACGTAAATGATATCGAGTAACCCTTCACCGTTACCTTTTCGCGTCTTTAATCGATTTCTAGAAAGTCTCCACGTACAATTAGATAACAAAAGATGAATATCATTCACCTTGAGAAAGACGGATAATTTAAAAAGTGAGAAAGACGGTAATTTTATTATCAATACGGATAGAGGAAGATGAGAGGGGAAGAATAAGACGAACTTACGTGAATTTGAGCAGGAAACGAATGAGATATGACAATTCAAAGATTGGATCAAAATGGAGGCAAGGGTTTTGGGATTTCTTAAGGAAGAAGAAATGTTGTGTTTGTGTTGAAATAAAATAGGTTAAGGGGAGTATGAGATGTGTAAGGGAAAAAGTCAACAAAAGTCAAAGTCGGCTTAAGATGAGTTTTACTTGAAAACTCGCGGAAATTCCAAATACGAACTCGGAAATTCTAAATTCGATACGGAAAATTAAATTCTAAATTAAAACTAAATTTCGCTGAAAAGTATCCGTAAAATATTTTACTTATAAAAATAGGGTACATTTGCGGGTGTTACAAAATTGTTCTATGAGTTGAGGTGGAATAGTCAGTTAAAGTGTTCTACTGAGTTGAGTCGTGATGTTGTTCACGCATGTTTTGTACAATCAGTTAAACTGTGCATTTGTTTGTTGGCTAGTTCGAATAGATGACGGTAGTAACAGTTAAATACTATCGGAATGAATCAAGAGTCGCCCTTCGGGGGTTTATTTGGTCTATGTTCGGGGGTGGCCAGAGACATCAGTTAAATGCTCTGGGTCCCGAGTGTCGTTCGATGTACAGTTAATGCATCGAGAGGTCTGGCCAGGTCTTAGGCATATAGGCAGTGGTGATATGCTATACATAGTACCGTGGAGGCAGTGGTGATACGCTCCACAACCGACAGAGGCAGTGGTGATACACTCTGTCAAGTTAGAGGCAGTGGTTATACGCTCTAACAGGCGTTCGCTCTATTCGCTATGCTTTGTTGCTAGCATTGTCCCTTATGTTGCTATGGATCGTGTGCTACCTTGGGTCTTGAATGTGTTCATTGTCTAGTGGTTGCATATGGTCTAGGTCTGCAGTATTTCATTCATGTAGGTTGTGGTTCCGTCTCATGGTACGTTTGGTTGCATATCATGTTGTATAAATTGCTTCACATGTTTGTTATGATTACTATCAGTTGTTATAGATTGTTATTAATTCAGCCTATTGTAAACATGACTGGGAGAGCACTTAGTTACTCCCGACTGATTGTCGACCCCCATTCTCAGGTTGAATTGGTTGCTGCTTCTCTATTAATTCAGCCTATTAAATCAGTTATCCCGGATTTTTAAAACAAAAGAAATACCTTAATAATTAAATAATCCATCAGAGTACAAAGATGAATAGGGTCAAGGTGGCGGAAACACCTGACCAATCCCGATCGATACTCAAATTCAAAACTAAACTAATACATTATTAATAATTCTTAACTTAAATAACTTCCTAAATAAATTATTCTTGTAACAACCCGTAATTTGAAAGACGGAAATTATATTTGAAAAATAATAAATTTATTTTATTTTAATTTATTAAGATTTATTTGAGTTTATGATAATTTAAT
Organism: Heliosperma pusillum; assembly: GCA_022085475.1. Lineage (NCBI taxonomy): Eukaryota > Viridiplantae > Streptophyta > Magnoliopsida > Caryophyllales > Caryophyllaceae > Heliosperma > Heliosperma pusillum. The sequence continues at coordinate 4,824 of JAIUZE010047720.1, read as the reverse complement.
ATAATTATTTTGAATTTATTCGGAATTAAAGAGAAGGTTTTACGGTTTAACCCCGAACGTCATTTAACTATTCCCGAGTCAACTTAAGTCCCGAAACAAACCCGAAACCCGACTTTGGCATGAGTCACACGCCCATGTCATCTTTTTCCACTCACTTTAGATCTTTTAATTCTTTCGATTAAACTAATACAAATATCTAAGATATTTGTAACTTTATCGATCCGTCATCTTAAATTACGCAAATCGCTTGAAAAACAGATCCGACTACTACCTATACCACACGGCTCCCTCACCCTCTCTTAGGACTAGATATTTTCTTTCTTTTGATTACAATAACATAATATCTAATTAATATCTAGATATTTCATTAAACTATTATAAAACCTAATAATATCTAATTAATTACCTTAATTAATTATAAAACCCGAGTCAATTCCGTAACAACAATTTCAAAACCCGACTCCATATTTCCTCTATATTTACACGGCCCACTCTCCCACTTTACTCACTAATTATCTTTTCATTTTCCACTAAATCAACTTAATATCTTTTTAATACTTTCTTTAATCGTTCTTGGTGTTCTTCATCGTTCTTCATCGTTCTTGAGCAAAATCGTCACAAAATCTTCGTTACTTGTTCAAATCCGTCCTAATTTATATTTCTAGAGTCTCCTCTTCGCTCTTCATCTCCACGTACGTTTTATTTCCAATTCCGACAAAATCGTTTTCAACACTTTAATTATGGAAAATCAAGTTTTAATTCTAATAATGTTATTCTTGTCATTTCTTATAGGGGAATATTTTGAAGACGAGTTTGGTGACTCGTATATTTTAGGAGAAGACTAGTAGACGGGTTTATACTTCTTATTTTTTTGGTGCTACTTGATTTTGTGCTAGCTAAGGTAACGATTCCGAGTTACTCGACGAATTAATGTTACATACTTTTGTTTTTGTTCTTGTTATTGTTATTTACGGTTTTTAGTAGTAACATGATAAGAGGTTATGATTTTTATGTTGTATGAATTTTTAACATGTTTAGTGTTCTTGACAAATTTGGATGATTAGTTCATAATTATAATTTTAGTATGAATGATGGTTGAATTGGTTGTTAAAAATGGATGTTGTTAATTAAAACATGTTAGAAATAATTTGGAATGGGTGTTAGTCTTGGCCGTGTATGGTGGCCACGGGTGGAGGCTGAGAACCGGCCGGTTCAGGCCTGGTTCAGCCCAGTTCAGGCCGGTTCAGCCAGGTCTGGGTTGTTCCGGGAATTGGTCTTTGGGTTTGTGTCGATACTTGATTGTTTTTTTGTTGTTTTGACGGGTTTTAAATATGTTAAGCATGCGGGAAAATATTAAGAAACGGTTTTCGAAATGTCGACCCAAAACAGGCCCAAACTAGGCCGGTTCAATCCGGTCCAACCCATGAACCGTGGGTCCTCTTTGGACTTGTGACGGTTTTTGAATTTATGGTTATTATTATATCGTGTTTTGTAATATTTAACAAGTGGGAAATTTTAATAAGTAAATTATTTAATTAAACGGTTTTTCATAATGTTAATATTTCTCACATGTTAGAAATTATAATACGAGATTTTAGTTTAATTAGATATCCTTTAAGTCAAGCGGGTTTTCGTAAGATTTAATAATTCACATGTTAGAAGTTAGAATAAAATAGCATGAAATGAATATGATGATTTTATGTTCAAGTTTAAATGGTTAAGACTCTGTTTCTAGCCGGTTTGACCAAACGGGTTTGGTCAAACTAAGATCTAGTCAACCCCGTTTTGACTGATGACCCGTCGCGGGACTCGGGTCGGGGATTTGTCTTCAAGTAAGGTTGTATTTAATTAATGAATTAGCCTTAGTAGATATGAGGCGATATGTTATTTGAATATGATTTATATGCAAATTAAGTCACATGAATAGGAAGTTTTCCCGTGGACTGTTTGATTGTATGATATATGTCGTGTTGACTAAGTACCCATAGAGAATTATGAGTATATGGCGTCTTGACCATTCTAATTCTAAATGCGTAGCTTGGACCATGACATTGATAGGCTTTACTGTCTTTAACGAGTATATGTTCACCTGATGATAGCTTTTGTGTCACGGCTTGGTGGGTTTATATCCAAGTCGGGGCATGGCTGCCTAATCCACTTTGGGAATGGAGCCAGCTTAAGTACTAGCCATCTCTGCTTAGGGGGTCGCCTAGTAGAGTTTCTCATGTACGGTTATGTCATGGGACGGGGAATGTAATAGCTGTTTGTCGCTAGGTCTGATCAGGTCTAGGACTAGGATGTTTCATACCCTTTGTGTATAAGCCTCGAGTTACGAAGTCGACTCATGGACTGTACTAAACTATGCTTGTTTAGTAGAAGTATGTTCGTCTTTCAGTTTGATTGATTCTATTGAATCTTAGAAGGTGAGATGAAGCCGGCTAAGGTTGATAGAGTTTGGATTACCGGATGTTAACTGATTCACATGATATTATGTTTGATTAGGGTTTGCGTGTATCATGGCCATGTTAAAGGTAACCTCTGAGCTAGCATACCAGCTTCCCTACCTCGTATTATAGATTGTTAACGGATTCACATGATAGCTTTCATATGCTAGGTTATATGTTAGTTATTTGTTTCATAACATGAAAAGCATATCGTATATGTGAAGTTTTGTATTTTCCATATACATCTCTTTTATGTTATTCATGTTTTATTAAACTCGACATTTCGTGGTTGGGAGAACTCGGAGTTACTCCCCACTGACTGTGGCTTCCGTGTTTATATTTAATGCGGGTGGCAGGTTTGTGATGCATACTTGGGTACATTGACGAGCTAGCGAGCGAAGTATTTACCTTGGACCTATATTCGGTTCTTAGGATTGTATATTATTATACACTCTTTTATTTCCGTATTTATACGAGAGATATGTCTCCCGTTTTGGATAATTTTTATGTATAATATTATTTCCTTTTGTTTATGAACCTTTTTCTTTAAGACACCTTTGTTATGATGAATATATTTAATAGTAGGTTCCGGTTTTAAAATTTACCGATTTTCACTAAAGTGAACCTATTAGAAACGTATTCTCATCTTGTATTTATTAAATTACTTGTTTATCTTTCCGCAAATTTGAGGGTGTCACAGTTGGTATCAGAGATATTTGCTACCGACGCAGTTGTGTACCCTTGTATAAATAACTTGACCTTAATAAAATAATAAACTTGTGAGATAGAATGGTAGGATGGGTAGATTAGGATTTATGTTGTAGTCTCTGTGTGCTTGCTAAATGATAAGTACTAATCTGTGTTTTCTTTTGCAAGATGCCTCCGAGAGTTGACAACGCGATCCTAGCAGCTCTTACTCTTATTATTCAGAATCAACAAAATCAACAGCAGAATCCTATTCCTAATCCTCCTCCCGACCGAGAGAGACACGGGAGTTGTACATGGGTTGCTTCACAACTATCTAGGAGCCAAGCCAAAACCTATGGTGGTGAAGTAGATCCCATTCAGCTTTCAGAATGGATACGTGAAATGGAGAAGAACTTTTCTCTATACGATGTGCTTGATGCGGATAAAGTCCGTCTTGCTTCCCACTTCTTAGTGAAGGAAGCTGATCAGTGGTGGTCACTTACTGGCCCTACTTCTAAGTTGGAACCCGATTTTGGTTGGACTCATTTCCGTGAGCTATTGGAGGCGAGGTTCTACCCCGATGAGTTGAGGCAGCAGAAACTGAAGGAATTCATGGACTTTAAACAGGGAATTCTTTCGGTTCAGGAGTTCACAACCAAGTTCAATGAGTTGGCTCATTATGCCACTCGGCTTATTAAAGTGGAGGAAGACAAGGCATTCTTTTACCTGGGAAAACTTTCTCCTCAGGTGAAGGGAAAGATCAGTAGGGGTTCTACTTCTTTTGTCTCTATTTACAATGATGCCATATGGGCAGAGAGTTCTATTCGGGAGATTGCCGACGAGGCTCGTTCCTCGTATGTTGCTCCTAATTCTTATGGCAAGAGACCGTTATATCCTACTTCTCGACCTTCCTTTTCTACCTCTTTCTCAAACAAGAGGAGGAACTTTCAGAGTGGACAAGCAAATCAGAGAAACCGTCCATTTGTCCCGAGCAACAACAACGATCTTAAGGGTCGTATCTGCTTTACGTGCAAGATGCCTATTCATCCCGGTGTTGGCTGCTTCAACAAGCCATTTGTGTGCTTTATTTGTCAGAAACCGGGACACAAGGCTAATGTATGTCCTGATAGGAAGGGTACAACTTCTGCACCAGTTACTTCTGGGAGACCTAAGGGTCGGATTTTCATCATGAGCCAAGCTGAGGCCGATGCTCAACCAGACATTGTGACTGGTATGTTTTCCATTTATGAAATACCGTGTTTAATTTTATTTGATACGGGAGCTTCTTTGTCCTTTATTTCGATGAGACTATCCGATAAATTACCTATCAAAGCTTCAGTTGGAGAAAGTACTCCTATATCTTTACCGTCCGGAGATGTATTTTCATGCTCTTATCTTCATTCGGACATTCCTGTATCAATAAACGGATCTACTTTTCCGGCTAATCTTCTTCGATTCCCTCTTGAAGAGTTTGATATCATTCTGGGCATGGATTGGTTATCTACTTATCATGCTCGATTTGAATGCCGTGACCAGAAGATTATTCTTAAAAGTCCTTTGGGTACTCGTGTATCTTATCAAGGAGTTAGAAAGCAAGCTAGTGTGAAGTTAATCTCAGCTATGAAAATGATGAATGTTTTGACGAAGGGTCATTCAAGCATTTCATATGCGTCGTAGTGAGTGACTCACTTAT